>AXCM01001910.1:0-35034 GCA_000473375.1 Anopheles culicifacies | reverse complement strand
AATACTTTTAACACTACGAGCAATGCAAATTAAACTTTAACCAATTTCATCCAATATTGAAGAGAGCAGTAGAATATGAAAACTAATTTCAACATGTGTTTGTTAGTTAACTCGATATCACAATGATTTTACGAATGAAAGTACAATTGTGGCGGATGAGTGAGATATTCTTTCTATCTTTTCCCATCTCTCTCTCTCTGTGTGTGTGTTGTTTCGTTTTAAGCGCCTTCATCGGTTGAAACAAGAGAAGACTTGGTAGTGATGATAAGAAGATAGTTTGTAGTTGTTTGTGTGTGTTTTTTGTAATATTCTATTCCGGTTTGGTCAATTTCTTTTGCGCTTGAATCCACCCCAAGCCTTTCAAGTACTTTCCTTTGCCGCGTGTGTATGAATTTGTTTATATCGCCTAACTACGCTGGGTTTTTGCTACTTGTATGCTTATGTTAATTTTATGTTAAACTTTTGCTCCACCTCGGTGGCATCAGTATGTAAGCTTGAGATCACATGAGTGGGAAGTAGTACAGGAGGATATTGGAGCAGTTGATAACGATGGCTGATGCTTAAAGTAAGTCCCTTTCGGTAACATGGTTAAACGGTAACTTAAAACGATTGCGATACGATTGCCATTTCATCCCTCCCCCCTAAAGCCTAACGGGCCGTAACAGTAAATATAAGAACGATCTGTAATTTTGTTGTACGTGTAGCATGTATGAGGAGGAACAGAAAACGAAACAATGTGTTTAGTAAACAGATGCTGCTTATCCCCGTTTCTTGCCGCACTCTTTTGCCGTTTGCTGCCTTTGACGCAATTTGATTGTTAGTGGTGTTTTGCATTACGCTATTAAGGTTACGTAAACGTTTGGCCTAAATAATTTGACTCTAGCTAATTAACTGTAAAGAGTGGGTGCTTCTCAGCAAGGAATCGTATGACGATGACGTCGTAGGTGCTTTTGCCATTGCTATGCTAATCACGTCCTCGCCGGGTTTGGTGTTGCTTCGTTAATCGATAACAAGAATAATTCGTTCGCAGTAGTGCATAACAAAATGACGCTAAACTACGAGGAAAGGTGTCAGGGACGATGGGAGCCGGGTGTTTTTCCGGTTCCCACCGTGTGTCCCTGCCCTGGAAGTAGACTTTTAACCATTTCTTGTGCTTACATTTTGTTTTGTTATCACCGAGTGCATTAACACGACACATTAAGAAAGCGAAAAACATGCATAAAAACCGATTTGATCGTATGGTTTAATTGCACTAAGATCATTAATTGATAATTGTGTGTGCAATAAGTATTCTTAAAATTGTGTCATTTAATGTGTAGCTCTTAGTGCAGGCAGATCGAATGAACTGTAGTAGCTTAAATTGTGAAAAAATATATCATGCTCTGCTCGTTTGTAAGCTGCTTCTCTTAAACTACAGCTACATGCATGTCGTAGCTGTTGGGTTGCTTGCTGAGCTACCTCTCTAATAAGCAACGTGTCTTTCATTCAACGGAAAAGCGATACAATCTGATCTTTTGGATATTCGTACGCGTCCACTTCGTTCCTTAGTGACTGAAGCCTGCATCTAGAAAGGAAACACATCAAAGCTCATTGTCTAGCTACCATCACTTTGTTTACATGCTTTGTCGCCTTCTCTTAAGCCTAGCTCATTTTTGTTTCCACCTGTTCTCCATTCCAAACTGAACGTAATGAATTAACCAGTGCTCGATATTGATCTCGGTTAGGTAGATGCCACTTTGCATAGTTTTTTTTTTTGTTTTGTTAGTTTTCCTTGCATTTCTCTACGTTGGACGGAATTGATCGAGGAAAATGCTTCCCAACGATTTGGCCGATGAACAGTGAAATGTGATGTCGAAAGAGGAAAACTTGAACGTGTTGAAGTGTACGCTTAATTCAAGAATTACAATGCAAATGTTGTTTGTAGCTGAACTATAGAGGATTGGAAGCAATGTCCAGAGGAGACACTTTAAAGGGTTTGCTATAGTTTCTAGTTTTGATTAAGACATAAGATGTCTAACTGTACTTTAATAGACTCTATCGACAAGCCAGAAAGCCTATGATTGATGGAACCTCCATTTTATGTTCTTGTATATGTATTTTGTTCTGCTCTCTTCTCTCTATTCTGTATGTCGTCGATTGCATCGTTTTCTTTGTTGGTTGTATTTTTATAGCTAAGAACTGTTATTGGTAGCCATCTCTGCTGGAAGAAAGTATAAAAGCTTGCAAGTTACAACTTTTACGAGCGGGATTTCAAAACTTCCTAACTATGAGAGAGTCTAGAGAGAAAGAGGGAGGAAGAGATAATTGAGTGAAAGAGAGAATTGGAATGAATGTCCTCCTAGTTGCTACGATCGCAGTGGTTCTGTAAGGTAGTTATATGTTTGATAAATGTGTTTTCACGCTAGCAATGGAAATGGAAATGGAAGTATTAGGAGCTAACCTAGAACTTGTCTAGCTAGGTGTGATCGTGCTAGTGATTAGTTAGCCGTAACACGTCTTTTGCTACATTTTATACATCCTTTGCGTTTGGTTTCGCCCTACTGACATGCAGGGCTTTTTTGAGATTATCCCTAAAGTAGCGCTTCAGGGTAGTTTGGTAACATTACGATACTTTATGCTTCTTTCGCGGATCCCGCCGGGCCAGTTCGGGCGTCGAGTGCAGAGGTAATTCTCGCCACATGATCTACAATGGTAAAGAATTCGTTACTCAATACGCACTAGAGAGAGAGAGAGAGCGGAGTATCTCCAACTTACAATCTCCTCATCGTCGGGAACACGAGATAACAGGTCTAGCACTTCATTGTTGGGAACACTATGTGGTCGAATAATCCTTCGGCTGAACTTTACCAGACCCCACAGCAATAGCAGCACTCTTATGGGGACGTAGTGCAGTACGAGACAGGCAGCTAGTAGCAACAGTGCCGTCAACCAGCTGAGCTCTGGCACAGAGAAGTTGAATGTACTAAAAGAGAAAGGGAGATGATGCTTATGAAATCTTCCTTGAAAACATGGAGAACAACAAATAAGTTTGGTACTTTTTAACACTCTCCCCCAGCGATGCTAGAAATCCGATCGTATTCTGTACACTCTGCGACACCTCCTGTATGGCCTGCAGGCGTTCCTTGATTGTTTTCTTTTCCTCCTGAAACAATAATGAGGTTAAATGTTGTAGAATTCATCGTTTTACCTCATCGTGCCACATCAATTATAAATTATGCTACCGAATGTTGGTATGCTGCGATTACTTACCTTTTCCTTGTCCTCTTCATCCTCATCATCGCTTGCCACGTCGTACTCGTCCGCCGTCGATTGGGACGAGCTTCCCGTTAGCCATCGAATTAACCAATTCCTAGCCAAGAAGAGGTGAAAGAGAAACAAAATAGAGAGCGTGTTAGATGCATCATCGTGATGTATAATTAATGTTCCATGCTCGGATGCTTGCGTGTATAAACAAGATGACCTTCGTTTCAATTTCCGCTCACCTGCATCCTATTACGAACCTGAACAAACACACACGTACATATCATCGTTTACTTACTTCAGTAAATACAGCAGTGCGACGGCCGGTATGGTGGAAATATCGAACCAGATGCAACCACAAACCCATAAAACCAGCGCTATAAACGACCGTATCGGAGATTCCCATTCGAAACAGCTCCTGCAACCGGGATGGAAGGTGTGGGAACGAAAAAGGAGCAAAAAAAACATTAGTATCCGCTAGCTACACAGCCGGAACTGGGCATTGTTTACGTTGGTGCTTAGTTTGTTGAGGATGAGATTTTATTTGTATCGATTCCGGTTCGTTGCACGGTTTAGGGTAACAACAAAACACGGTCTCTAAATTGATAATTGAATTCTCGATTTATTCCCAGGGGATAAGTATGAAGCGGGTTTTATCATGGATAGGCATCGTAAATAATTCTCCAGTAAAAGATGTACAATTGAACCATCAATGTATTTGATCGCACATTTACGATGGCACACAAAAGGAGTAAAATCAGCGTGGGATAAAGCATGTTGTTCGACGAGCACCAGGCGCCTCCATTTCAGAAGGTGCATCTTAGCGAACTAAACGGAATTTAAGCAGAATCAGGTAATACATTCCACCAACAGTAAGGAAATTGTGCATTATTTATTGCACAGGTAAAAGGGTATGAAAAATCATTGCATTACGATTTATTTAGCCGACGAATAGGCAGAAGGGCGATGATGCAAATGCTATATGCATTTGTAAGGAGCGTGAAGGAATGCACCTTCACTTTGTTTGCTTCATCACACTTTCCGGCGTAACGTGATAGGGATGTTTAGTTCTTTTTGTATTTTCCTGTCTTCTCTTCAAACCGAGAATATGGCGCGAAGGACCATAAAATATATGCCGGGGAAAAATGGGCGACATACAGGCTCTTTTCAACAGCGATGTCGTCGATGGGAACAGCTTCCTTTAGCTTTCCCACAATTCGTTCATATTCCATTGGTGTGGTGGCATATTATGTGATGCATAATGGTACAATACTCACTGCACGAACTGTCCCACTTCGATAAAGTACATAATGACGGCCTTCAGTCGGGTGACGTTGCGCAGGAAGAGCTGCCGCTTGAACTTGGCTTCCTGCTGTACCAGCTTTTCCTCTTTCGGTTCGAGCACTCGCAATGCCGCTCGCAGTTTGTTCCACATAACCGTCATTTCCAGCAGAATCTAGCAGCAGGACCAAAGTGCAAATGCGAAAGAAATTTAATCATCTCACGAACGCGAACCTCCAACCCTTGTAGAGCCTCACCTGTGGTTGGGTGCCTTTGGCGCGGGTGTACATCTTTTTGTCTTTGAGCGCGTACCAACGTTTTTCGCCGTTGCGTATCCGCAGCAGTGGAATGACAACTTTTCCGAGGAATTCCACCTTGTGGTCACGATCCTCATCATAGACGGTTATTTCCAACACCGAGGACATGTCTTTCACGTTGCTATTGAAACAAACGAGGAGACAATGGGATAATTATCTCATTAGTAAGCTACCCAGCGAAATTGTGTATGTGTTCACAATCCGTGATGTGATTTTTTTCTGGAGCATTAGAATGGAATGGCTCTTACAAGGTGAAGATTTTGTTCCAATTTGGAGTGAGCGTTTTGTACTCGGTTTGCGTCTGTAGCCGAGCATTGATTAGCTCCAGCACGACGAACGGGTCCGATTTACCGCCGATGTCCGCTGCTGCCAGACCGGTTGCTCCAAACACCTTCACCGTGAGGTGACCAACGTCACGCATGTTTTGAAGCGATTTGTGCCATATCTGAAACGAACCTCAAGCAAATTTAATTTTTGAAGAATACACAGTCAAAGTATCGATGGAACCCTTACATATCGACTTTGGATGAGTGCACGCTCCTTGGAGTCCTCTTTGTAGGCCGTTAAATCGGTAATGGTTTCCGAAGCCGTCGTCCCACTGATTGTCAGCATAAGATGCACCTCGCCCGTACATTCTTCCAGGGGTTGCCAAATTCCGTGTGTTCGCTCGCGTGGTAAACTTCGCAAATCGATTGTACATTTGCCATATGTGTTGTACTTCCCGCACACAATCAGTTCCAGCAGCTGGTCATCGTCGAAAAGATGCAGATCGAATTGCTCCAACCAACGTGCGCGATACGCTACTTTAGACTTGTATTTCTCGTTCCCTAGCCTACACAGAGACCGAAGAGATATGCTCAACTGCTGATGGTGTTCTTGGGAAACTCGTAAATGTTGCTCACCTAAATCGAACATAAATATCGTTAAGCCCATTTTCAGCATCCGGTGGGAGTCCTTTGGCTTCGATCAGCACGATAGTCACGACCGAGCTCCAGATCTGCGACTTGAGGCGGCGGGATGCATCGGCCAGCTTCGGATTGCGCTGAAAGTACTTTCGAGCGTGAACGGAAACGGAAAACGGGGAGGCAGGAGGTGGTGCGATTTTAGAGCAGAAAGAAAACAACGAGCACACCCTAGAGCAGGTGTAACAAAGAGTGTGATTGAACCTAAGTTCAAAGAAGCTGATGTGTACGGTATGGTAACGATAGACGATTGGAACCCAAAAGTCCCATACGATGGTGCAGTGCAGTTGCAAAGGAAACCAAAGAGTTGATGACCAAATCAAGAAAGAAAACGGTAGAGTAAAAGCAACAGATTGGACGCTTTGGTTGCCTCAGGACAGGCAGTGATGCAGTGTGATGTGAATGAGATGTAAGATGTTCTCACTTGCTCTTTGTCCTCTTGCGTCTTTGGCCAAAGTGTGACACTTAGTTTTAATTCTCCGAGGTCTTTCGATGCTCGTTGTGCGTCTTCGAGCTTGATCGAGAGATCTTCTGCTCGGTTAAGCTCCAGCGAGGTGAGGTACAGCTTGGCCGAACCCATGAAGTCATCCTGAAGGCCCCAGTCATAGTCGAACACCTGCAGAGAGAAGTGCACTGATCAGTCACAGATCATCATGGACGGTTGTAAACGTCACCATCACCTTAATAACTATGGGTTGAAAGGGATCCTCCACTGGCACGACGAACGTTTCGTCCCACGTAGGATTTAGGTCTTTGTGAACTGTTTTCGATTTGTACAGTAAACGTCCTCCAACTTTGAACTTGACGTAAGGATCACTCGTTCCTGCAGCATTAAAGGATGTCCAAAACTATCAAATTTAAGTCGTCGAAAGGAAAAAATAGAATCTTACCACTCTTATCCATTGCCACCAATCCATGACCACTGATTAGGTGAACTCGGAGCTGGAAGAAGGAGTGTTGCCTTAGCTGTGTTTCTCGCCTTCGTTGCTGTTCCTCTGCGGGACTTAAACCGGATGTCCCACTGGGTCCGGGAATTTCCGAAACCTTGGGCAGTCCTCCGATTGTCAAATGTCCCAGTCCGCTAGGTCCTGCCGTCGTTTCGATGTCCACTTTCGTTGTGAGCACCTTCAGTACACTGGCTACAGCGGACGTCGACGGTCCCTCGCTGATCGACCCTACCCCTCCTGTCCCACTCATACTTGCATTCCTATCTGCTCCCTTAGCCAGTGGCGAGTCTCCGAGTGTCTGAGCTCGATGACGGGGCGATTGATGAGGTGTGGCCGAACTGCTATGTTCTGCCGAACTGTTGTCGGCCGCGTAATCACTTTGGCTGTCACGGCGACCCTCAAGGTCCTGCCCAAGCGACCCCCGTAGTCGCTCCTTACTGCGTCCTCTTGACCATCGGTGCTAAGGAACGTACAAAAGAAGGTTTGTTCAATTAAGTTGTACGCCGGCAAATGTGATGTTTACTTCCGACCGACCACACATACCCTTAGGGTGTTAAAAAATCCGTGCGTTCGTTGTATAACTCCGGCCGGTATGGTGGGAACATTTGCCGAACGGGCCCGCTGTGGTGAAGACTGGGGTGAATCACCGGAACCGCCACAGTCGTTACAGCTGAGCTCGGACGCTGACTTACTCAGGTGTTTCCGCAGTGAGGAGCATTTGGATTCTAAATTCAGTCGAGAACGTTCTACAGAATTGAGGATGGCATTGTGGGGGGTTTTGTTTGTTTGTTTGGTGATGCGTGGAAGCATAGGTGAGTTGCGGAAGGGCAAGCAGACGGTTGGTGTGTTTCACGCCAGCATACAGACAGTGAAGTACAGAGATAAGCTAATTGAAATATTTATCATTTGGCTCTAGTTATTCTACAAACTAAAGGGCAAACACGAGTGGATTTTAATGAAATCATTTTATAATTATCAATCACTACTTTATAAATTCTTTGAAAACAAGAATGGTTGAAATAAAGGCAAGAAAAGGATTGCAAATAAATGTGGTTCTGTTTGGAGAGCAAATTCTGGAGAAGCTTATAAATAGAAATTCAAGTGATTTGTGACCCTTGGGGGAGTGAAGTTTTCTTCCACTGCAACATACAGAAAACTATCTTTTCTGTGCAAACAAATCTGCTTCGCAAGTTGTTATCTCAAAAGAAAATTCAACAACAACCCTTTCCCCAAACTCGTAGCAAACTTTTAAGAAGGACGCAAAAGTGTTTCTCTTCATCGGAGTTCCCTGTTCTGTGGTGCCAACGGAAAATGAACGAGGCTTTCAAAATTTCCCAAACTGGTTGGTGGTGAAGCCGCCGGTAGATTGTGAGTTTTGCATGATTGTGTTTATTCGAGATGAATCTCCTGAGATATGGCGCATACAGCTGGCATTTGTTGCTGTGTCAGCATTCGCGCGCTAACCATCTCCAATTCCTCCGCAATGCGTGCGCGTTCGGATGATGTTTGTTTATAATTATTGAACGCAGCTTGTTTGGCTGGCGGGCGAAAGGTCGTAAAGTATATTGACAGGAATTTGTAATGAGAAGTCGTAACAAAAATCAACAGGTGGCGAAAGAGATCATGCAAACGTTGTGGAACAATGTTTGCCTCCCAACCGTTCGATCATCTTAACGGTCGATAATGAAGCGAGTTTAGATTGTGTTTTATCGAAGCGGTACTAAGCGCTGAGTACGAAAAATGATTCAATAAGGACAGTGAGGGGGAAAAAAGAATAATGCCCAAGGTGGGAAATTGATTGGAAAGTGCTTACACGCCGTGAAGCTGCTGCGTGTGGATTAAATCGATCGAGCTGATTTGATACGATTTAATTTAATGCTTCATTGACGGTATGATGGAAAATGTGGCAATATGTAGCACCACCTAGCACAGCTGCTGTCTGTGCATAAAAGAAAGGATAACGCATACACAATGTGACAGGAAGTGGGCGAACTCATAACCCGAGCCCTGTGTGCGTGTATGAACCCATAAAGGATTTAATCGGACAAAATGGAACGACAAAAACCGTTGCCTCTCTGGTGCATAAATATTTCACCACTATAGAGCACTTGAAAACTTTAAAGCTGTTAAACTCGTGCATGTTTTTCTACACGTACTTGAAAAGGCCTTTGGACTTCTACTACTAGCGCCCGCGCTGATCCCTGTCCGTGCTGATGATTGTTGTTTGTGTCATTTTACTTTCCGGTTGAATGAAAATGGCTGCTTTACTTCGGTGTTGGTTAGTACCGGAAGCTATGTTTAGCACGCCTGAGAGGACTTTTATGGTCGTTCCCATCCGGTGTTTTGGTTGGTGGTAATCGTAGCAGTGCCTTTGCAGCCCTTAATCAGGTTCATAATTACCAAATCAGAGTCGAGCTGTATGCGAGAGCTCGTTGCTTAATCCTTTACTTAGGGGTAATTTTAATTACATTCACGAGTATCCTCACGTAAGAAGGCAAGCAGTAGAGCTAAAGAAATGTACGGAATGTGGTACGAGATGCGGAGCTGACCATTAGTAAGCGGAAGCTAAGGCAAACGATTATTACACCGCATACATGTAAGCGGCCCGTGACGTCGAGAGCTAATCAAGACACACTCGGGTAAGATTAGGTGGTTTTGCATGATGGCACCTCTATTCAATCTTGTTTTTCATCACTCAAAAGGCTAAGCTGAGTGGGCGATGGTTAAATTATGACCAAGGACCATCAGCATACCAATTGCAGAAGTGTCTGTTCTTATTTTTTGTAATCATTTTGCGTTTCATCGAAATCCTTCCCTAGGGAAGGGGTGTTAAATCGTCTACCACGTGGGTAAAAAAGCAACAGGATCGATGCTTTAAAAGGACAACACAACGTTGGGATGTGTGTGTGTGTACGATTTATCGATCCATCGTCTACCCACATTTGCCAAATTGGGCAGCAAGGTGAACGAAATGCAAATGTTTCAAGGTGCAAAGTTTCCCCAAAAGAAAAAAACAAGTGAACGAAAGGTTGCTAAAAACTTTGAAAATGATACAATCTAAGAAAATGAAACGTTGGCGTGTTGAAATACGGGGGTTACCTTCGGAACTTTTGGCCACCAGAATGTGCAACCCCCTCCTATGTTTGGCGGTTAGGTTGTAGGAATCAACAACCACACTGTGTTGGAGTGTGCACTGTACCTGATCGTTCGGGGGCAAAAGGTCGGTTGATTTGGGAACAAGCAGCGTAAAATTTGATTGGCATTGCCTGTCCGATGTGTCAGACCCAAGCAAACATGGTTAGAAGGCTAGACAAACAATCTGTTGATTTACGGAAGGGTTAGGTAATATCCAACAACCCGGTAGAAGGAGCAGAAAATTAAGCGGTAAATAATTCTCCGAAAGATGAGTGAGGTGTCGTGGATTACACGGTAAATTAATGTTGAAGAAGGCACATAAAACCCAAGCCATCAGAGCTAATTTAAAAGTTGTAGACATTATCGGAATTCTGGTGCTGTCCATTTATTGTATCTATTTCAAATTACTGTTTATCCATGGGTTGTTCACATAAAGGATCATCTTCACTATAAGTGTGAAGAAAACCCTAGAAGAAAATCCCTTAGAAAAAGATGCAAAGGTCTTCAAGATAGGCAACCGAAATTGTACCAAGAAGCAACACAGCGACGAAGGTTAAGGTCATCTGTTGGCTGTGGTCATCCAACCCGGTCAGTGTGTTTTGCTTTATTTACGTTATCTAGGTATGTAGGTCTGTGGTATGCAATGACGGTATGTTTGGCCGGAGATTAAAATGCCGGTTGGTTGAAAAAGTGAATGAAGAACGGACGGAGTCATTGTATTTCCGATGGCGTACAAACTGTGGCGACAAACAAAACTACCGGATGGTTTCTAATCAACAAAATTGGAAGCCGAAGAAAAAATGTTTAGCCGTCGGTTTTGCTTCCTTTTCCCATTCGCCATAAATCATTTCTCACTTCGGTGTGAAATAATAAATGAAGTGTGAGAAACTGTTCACCAAAGAAATGGCGATAAATAGACAATCCATCCTTGGACGAGTGTTGTGCTCGGTCGACAAAAACGTCTCTATTTGTGATACGATTTAGACTAAATCCCATGTGGGCGGTTTGCTTTGTGAAGCAAAAACCCAACGATTTCCGTAGATGATTTCCGGTCCGGTGTGGTCTAACCGGGGTTTTTGGTTGCTTTGTCATAAGATAAACGTCTTTCAATTCTGCAGAAGGACCAAGTCAGCCGTTACTCTCATCCGTACGCGATACATAGCGCTGAGGAAAAATCCACTCATCCAGAGACGGTAGGATTTGGGTTCAAAATTGTACCACCATCTGCGTGTGAGGTGGTGGACACAGTCGAAAGAAAAACTAATTCCAGTGAATGTAGTTAGAGTGGAACGAACCGGGCGCGACAAAAATAAACATAAACCCACCAACAAAGACCACACAACATGCGCTCGGGCAAGTGAACACGGCAAGAACTGCTGCCATAGCGTTTTGTTTTGCCGAAGAACAGGGGTTTCAATGTGTAACTCGTCACAGGAAGAAAAGAAAACCACGAAAACTGACCAGTTTTTCCGGTGGTACGTGTAAAATCACTAGGAGATTCTCTTGCCAACGTCATCAGCATTGATCATCGCCATCATTGCGATCATCACACCGGTCAATCCTCGTAAGCATAAACCTGATGCTGTTTCGTGGCATCACTTTCATTCTCGTGGCGTGTTTGGTGAGAAAATTGGGAAAACTCCGTTCTGAGCTGAGTGTCACATTACTGTATGCCGGTAACCGATACCATCCTCTGTCCAAGCTCAGAAGGTCAAAGTTGAACTGAAGCAGAGACCAGAAAAATAATAAATAAAGACTCACAGATTGTATGGTTTTGGTGAAAAACAAAAACCAGTCGTCCTATATCGTCCGCTTCGATTTTTATCGTCCAGAATTGGTCCGGAAGGGCAGACCAGTTCTAGCCAAATGATTGTTGCCTCAGGATGTACGGTACCGACCGTCCGTGTGCTCGTAGCGGATAAAATATGCGTTCCTCGTAAAGCAGAGGACGCGCGATAAATACCCTTAACATAAGCGCCGGCGTCGAAATGGTCCATTGAAACGATGGGAAATACAATTTGCCCGGTGGGTGGAAAATTATAAATTACTGTATCTCCCTGTTGTGCCACTGACTGTGCCACAGCCTCATTCGGCCGAAAAAAGGGGAATTGATATTTTGTCTTGTTCCTCGCGAATAAACATTGTGTAATGTGGCGAGGACAGTGTACACAAGGATTTTGGCTGGGTCGGTAATAAAGGATATGAAGAATTTAAATTTAGTTCCGTTCGGGACAGTTGGAGAAGAATAATTGACCCACATTTAAATGATCGCGAGACCTCCCAGCGGAAGCTTTGGTTTTCGAGGAGTTTTATTCTAATATTTCCAGCAAGTCTTTCATCACAGAATAAATAGGACAGAACGGGAAAATGAAAGTCCACCAAATTATGATTATGAAAGCGGATCCGAGTAAAAGCATGTCATTAGACGTCAATTGCTTCTCGAAAGCCAGAATTGAAGTCATTACTGGAGCTGGTTTTGAAACATCACGAGCCGGGAAGTGGATAATTTCGATTTAATGATGTGACGATTTAGTGATTTTCTGCTTCACTTACTTTTCACCGCGTCGTTCACTTGTTAAGAATCTTTTCGGCACCCAAACCTTTGGGCTAAGATTGAAAATTTCGATTTTTCTCTACAACGGTCACGTGAAAACTAATTAAACCAAGACATCTCGGGCGCACGGTTTTCTTACGGTGATGTTTTCACGTTCGTGAGTAATTTTCACACGCTTATGTGCACCACACATAGTTTGCTTGTGCTCTCTCACTCTCACGCACACACGCACCATACACAAGGGCGACGAACACACAGTGTCCCGAGAACTGAAACCCGGAAACTGTAGCCGGACGTGTAGCAGCGATACCGCCGAAACACGGCACGGTCCGCTCTGTTCCGTTGCCGAGTAAAAACTGAACCGAACGGGCACAATCGGAACAACTGGCGCTGAATGAAAGAATGTTTCCGGCAGCCTGTGTGCGATTGGCGCGTTTTCTGAATTTTCCGCTCATGCTCCGACTGGCGCTGGTGTCGACCAAAAGCCGGTGGGTTTGTTTTTTCCGAGCTTTGGAAATGCTGTTGGACCACACTCAGCTGATGCAATGGAAATGTGTGGTTTCCGGATGCTGTATGTGTGTTGGGTGCAGTTGTAGAATGAAGAAAAGAGATGCCAGAATACGGAAGGATGTTCGTATGGTAATTGCGACGAACGTTAGCGCCACAATGCGCAAGAAGATGCTGGACGAATCACAAAACACATATGTTGCGCTTACACTTTGTTTGAAGTTAAAAAAACATAAATTAACCAAAATTGATTATGTGCTTAATTTTTCTAACTGAGCTGGACTCCTGGATGGGCTCTTATAATGTGATATAAAAGTTTTCTACTGGAGATTTTTTAGAAATAACTGCACTAGGGTACTGACAATTTTCTCCAAATTAGAATATCAATCGCTAATATCGAGAAACAAAATACTACAAAGTGGGAAAAACTGCAAAACACACTTGACCTTGGCTCTCTGAAGCATGCTTCCAACTCAATGGGAATTTAGGAACAGAATTTCGTTAAATCCTTGCATAATAGTGGTTTCCATCGTGAAACTCAAGTGGGAATAAGATTCGTTCGAATCGAATTCAAAAAGCTGACATCCACGTCACGGATGCTTTTACCATCCAAAGGTTGACAAGAAAGGAGACAAGAATATAATAGGTTGATGGAACGTTGAAGTGTTTATGAACGAACATGGAGCAGTAAAACGAGTTGAGGCAAATTTAAGATTGATCTTGATGTGACAATCGACACAAATTCGAACCAATCAATTTTGGAAAGAACAGTTCGGCAACAGTTTGACAATTTTTTTATCCATTACAACTTCAATTTTTCGATCGATGCTGGATCCTTGTTTTCTTGCCACCACCACACAGCTGATGTCACAAATGGTAAATTGCAAACTTTTGGCTATTCAATGTTTTTAATTGGATTGCAACTTTCGTTAGAACATCTTCCTCCAATCATTTGTTCTTCAAAATATCGACCCAAATCGAGTGAAGTTCTCAAGCAGCGCTGTCCATGGCATCGATCGGTGGATGTTACTCAAATTGAATTACATTTTCAATCTACACTGTTTGACCCTGACAAAGCGAAACCTCAATGCACTAAAGAGATCCAGACCATCCCCGGCGAAAGCTCCCAAAACCGGAAAGTCATTTCCATGAACAACGAAGAAACGGAGTTCGGATGATGCATGGAGGTGTCTTATGACGTTTGAGCTACATGAGTTCCATTATTGGGATGCCAACAGCGAAGAATAGATGCCGCATGCCGCATGATGGCCGAAACGACCGAAAGGTAAATTGCAAACCAATGCTCGAGTATCTCCCGAGGGTCGGACAAGGATCCGGATCCGGTATCTCTTGCAGAAAGGGGGCCAATAAATTATGTAGCAGCTAACATGTGGAGAGAGTTTTCGGCGAAAATGTCATATTACACCTTCGAAGGGTAACTTGGGCAAGAAGAACAGGACACAACGGACATGGGGTACAATTTGGAAGTAAATGTGTCATTCGGTTTCATCGCTTGTATAATATAAACGTGAAAGGATTACTCTTTTCCATGTTATGTACGTATACAAATCACGTTTTCTTTATGCTCATTTGTTTCAAACTGCAACCTCTATAGACGTGGAAGCACTATTGATGAAATGTCTACCATGTACCGGTACTGATGCATTACTAACTCCTTCCCCGAGGCAACTGTTGCGTTGTGCCGGGTCGTTTAGCTTGATCCGCTTATTTTCCACCGGTAGCCATCATGACGAGTGGTAGTGTCAAGTGTCCTCGGAGAGTTAGTGCAAAAGACACAACTGAAAACTGGCCCCAGTCTGCAGAGAACCCGGGTCAAATGAACGAATTTTCCAGCAGATCATCATGACACGTACGCACGCGAGTCAAATTCACGGTCTAAAGGGTGGAACTCGGGCACATTAAAACGCCCTCCTCGGACGGCATCACCGCGTGTAGTACAAACGGTGGCCGTGCTTTGGGTGTCATAAAACGTTGAATAATGTATGATCGCATGTGTGACCGTCCGGTGTGTGATGTCGAATTTGCGATTAGAGTGCCGAATTATAAATGAGAGTCGGTGACTCCGCAGCAGGTGCAAATAGAAAGGTTAGTAATTCTGGTTGTACAAATATTTTCAAAACAAATCATGTTGAAGACTTGGACTATATAAAGTACAAGATGTCTCTAAGAATGTATTGAAGAAGTAAGAGTTAATCCAACACACCTGTTAGTACCCCTTGCTAAATGGTTTTCATTCAATGATTATTCCGCAGTGGTACACATGTTGTGCAAGGTTGGTTTCAATGAAAACCCGCATCCTTTCGGGTACACGTTCGTCCCTACGTCCCCATAAGCTTATTACTAATCTATTATTCAGCACACCAGCTCCATCGATTCCATCGGATCGACTTTCCCTAATCAGCTTGTGGTAATTGTGGAGCAATCAATAGCTTATGCCCCCGGTTGTTGGGAGGCGCACACCATTTCTCCAAATGAGAGCACAGGTTAGGGTCGAAGAAGTACTAACACTGGTCGGCGCGGGTTCAACTGAAGGCGACGTGTTGCATCGAACGCTGTTTAATTATGCCAGCATTGTTTTCTGCTGCCAAAGTGTGGATCGAGCAGGGTAGGAAAATTAAGATTGGAATAGCTGCAATGCACTATAAAGGGCACATTTAGCCCGACAGAAGTGTAAAATAATTGTGAATAATTATTCTCCAAGGGCCATAGTTGGTAGCATGTGCACACAAGGTCCATTGGGGTTGCTAACAATGTGGCTTTAGCTTAAAAGCATACAGAATATATATCTACGAGCTTTGGAGGACACATTTCAGACGGAACAACATTGCTAACATCTAAAGTTACTACTTTAGTTCCCGGTAGTGCTACAAAACCGAGTGTCTCTTCCAGGACAACCCTACTACCGTAGTTGGATTAAGGATGGTGGAATTTATTTAATATTTTATCAGGATGATGATTCTGTTAGCTGTTTATGGTTATTCGGGTAGGAACTTGAGTTAGGACTTTAAATTAAAAATAAAGGCTCTCTGACATTTGCACAGGGGTGAATGTAACGAAAAATCAACTTTCATCAACTTTAAAGGCTTTTCCACACTATTGTTACGCCCAATGCATTCTAAAAGGCACCCAAGATTCTATTCAATACTGTGAGTTGACCCACCACTGCATTAAATGACTTCATATCGTGTAGACGTTTTCCTGCAAGACCACGAGGTCGTTGGCTTCTCTTGAAAATTAATTGCGGTTTAACGTTGGTCATGCCGTAGTAGATCACAGGGGACGTAAGGGTGTTGTCGGATCAAATGTCAACTATCAACTCATCTGGGCATTCTACACCATAACAGTGTAGAACCTATATTTATCCTCCCCAATGGGGTTTTCCCCACCATGGGAATGTCTTCGTCCTGTCGAAAGCAAAAGCACGAGTAAGTTCGAACCTGAATAGCCCGGAGTCATTCAACATTCGTGAAATATTAATTATCAATTTAGGGGCTTTAGGCGAAAATAGCCCTTGCAGGCATGCCCAGGAAGCCAGACGACGGCGGTCTAACACGCACGCAGATTTTGTGAAGTACCAGTGTGAAGGCAAGTGGAAAATGATATTTTTCCCTAGCGAAGGCACAAACCATGGCGCTAGCAAGCTAGTGAGGACACACCAGGCAGAAAGCACAGAGCATGACATCAAAGAACAAAACGGGGAAAAAGTGCGGAGCGATACTTACTGCTTCCACTGCTACTACTGCCACCTCCACTACCACCTATTCCTCCTCCAGTGCTGATGCTAGTCATCCCTCCGCCTCCTCCACCACCACCACCACCACCACCACCGAGGCTGCTACTTCCTGCCCCAGGTGTAACCGATGTGGAACATGCTGTTGCCGCCATTACTGCTGGTATCTGCTCAAAAACGATGACGTACAGGAGCCCTTATTCGCCTTCTCTTTGTGGCTGATAAACGAACGCACCAGAACAGGTGTTGGCGAGCACTCTTATCTTTTTGATGACTTGTTTTTTGTTTTGTAAGCGTCCAGTAGTGGTAGTTGCCTCGCCGTTAACACACAATCACATTTGCTTGTCTACTGTTTCTCAGCTTTTCCGCGTCCTGTTCCTGGTGGATCGCGTGCTGTCGAGGTTGAATAGCACTGTTTGCATTTGTCGACGCGCGCTCAGATTCGTTCCCGCAGTCACTTAAGGGTTGTTTCTTTCTCGTTTTTCTAAGGGGTAAATATACACACAAACACACGACCACACGATTGCACGTGGATGGTAAACGCGAAGTTGTTCTTAAGGTATTTATCAGCTCTGCTCGAGAGCAGGTTTCTGCTGTGCACGTTAAAGCCGAAGAGTTCTCTTTCAAGACATTCACCTACATTTTCCTGGCGGACCAAGGGCGGACACACTTCATTTTGCACGCATCGTTTACGTTATGTAGGGAAAGTGGTGAGAACGTTGGAGGGAAAAAAACGAGCCACCAGGGATCGAAATAACTCAACCCCGAAAGCTTAAGTGAGCGAAGGAGTCCTTTCTGTTTGCGCTTCACGCGCCCTTCCGAGTGGATAAGGAGCGTGTTAAAAATGGGGAGGAAGCAAAGGCCTAGCGGAAGGAATCGATGAGCTCACACACCATCGCGAAGACTAACTGCAAAGTGACTGGTTCGGATGGCACTGTTGCACGGTCTGCGAGCAAGCCACACCGCCGTTTGGAAGCACCACCGAGGAAAGGCCACACCGGGTAGGCCAACAACGCGCAGCAGGAGAAGCATTCGTTATGGTGAGACACATTTTTCTTTGCAACTTCAACACACGGAAAATGTGTTCCAACCGTGTGCTGCTGCTGATGTTCGATGATGGTTGTTAGTCCCTTCCCGCGGCCAAAGAAAGGTGTTGCACGTTCGCTTCTTCTGTTCCTTGTTTTTTCGTTGATGATTGCAAATTCCTGCCCGGGTTTGTTCGTGCGACTTTTGGGCGAAGTTTTTCACGGCGTGAGACAATGCGGAAGTGCTTTGTTGCGACTTCCGAAGGCGAATTGTGTTTGTTGCTGGCTTCGTGTTTCGCCTTTTTTTATCTTTCGTTTGTCATTCTTCTGGAGGCCCTCGAGTTTACAGGCATGCCGATTCGTTCTTGCTGGATGCTATGCCACCGAACTGCAAATTGATTGAAGTTGTCAACTGGTGATGGCTTTAGGCTGGGGGTTGTTTATCGAAGAAGCTTTTTTTCTACAAGAGGAACAATGAGAAATAGGATACGTTGTTAGTGGAAGTTTACTGTTTCTCCGTCGTAAATGACTTTTGTCTACGTAAATATATAAAAATTCTATTTTTCAATTTTCTAATTTCATTCAAGGGTTAATAATACGACGAATGCAGTCACTTTTACCCTTCAACTACCGATGTACATGCATACCGGGGTTGTCGTCATAAACGGGGGTGGCTTTGAATGTAACCAGTTGCAAATTTGGTTTATTGACATTATTTTTCAACCCGCCCGTAAAAGATGAACATATTTGTCAGACTCAACCAACCGAAAAACGTCCAACAGTGTACACGATTACCTGGCATACGGGTACCAGTACTGGCGTTTGTTGATTTGCAACTAGTTTTTTTTTTGTGTTCTTCTCTTTATTAGGCCCTTTTTTGCGTGCCTATTCGTGTTGCATGCTCCAATTTATAGTGCCCCACAGTTTTGTACCGTTTTATATGAACGGGAAGGAAGTGGAAGTGTTGTACACACCACCTGTCTGGTATAATTTGACGCTGGTCTGAGCGCGTTCCCGACTATCGATTTGAAGTTGTTTGTGTTGGTTTTGATGGTAGCCAAATTAAAGAGTGACAAATGAAGGGGTGATAACATGAGATAAACAATTGAAAGCGATCAATAGCGCTTACATTACCATTTCCCGCCTGATTCATTTATTTCGAGGGACGTTCTGTTTGGCATGCCTGCATAGTGTGAGAAAAAATCAATTATGAAATAGAAACTTAAGTGACACCACTTGCCACTTAGTGCTAGCGTAAATTGTACGTTCCAAGCGATAGGGTCGACACTGAACTGTCCGCGGTTAATGATTTGTACTTTGTGGATAAAAATGAAACCAAATGTCCCACACGTGGCGTTTGGTCGTAGCGAATAAACATTTTACGATCACATTCTCTCGAGCAACTGCAGTAAAGCAGAAATATTCTCACCGACCATTTGCTCGGATCGACCGATGAACTTTGGTGGAATTCGGTTCTACCAAGCGCGTCAAACAACCACATGACCAGCTAACACCTGTTTCTTTTCAAGAGATAGCGAAAGAAATAAAACTCAGCCCATCCGTAGCTGAACCACATTTAGCGCACAGTGAATCTGTTGTGTTGGTTGCTTTTTCACTTTCCTTTATTTTCCCACCATCCCATCCCAAACAGAAGCATAATCGATCAACGGAAAAGCAAACACACGGACTATTATAGCAAGCGAAAACCCGTTGGACAATGCAGCAGCAATTGTTTCTGGTTGGCATAAGGCCAATCGTCATTAGGTTCGCTGTATGGGCTGAGTACCAGCCGACTACGTCATCAACGTCGGCTAGAAATGGAATAAAAGAAAAGAAATTTAATTTTTAGGCGACATTTAACCGAATTCTCGTTAGATTGCGGACCACGTGTCGCTGCAGTAGTGAAGGAAGAACAAATCGAAACACAAGAGCACAGAACAGACAGAACGAGTAGCTCTCACGGTGACTTTCTGCAGTCAAGCGTAACCATCCTGCGGGGTGTCTGAGCTGTTGTAGCAGACTTTCATCCAACAGTCAGTTCTCGAGCAGTGAAAAATAGCTTGAGGACATCAGCTTGGCGACAACGCGAAAGGACGAAACGGTTATACGGTGCCGCCTATCATCACCAAGTCTGGTATGCTTGTTTCATTTTCCTCCACTCAGTTGTTATTGCTCACCAGGCAGCGGATTTACTTTCGTTTGCTAGTGCTATTGGGGCGGTAATTTGAATTGTAAATTGAAAACTTAACGTTCTCATGACAGCGAACGCGGGTTCTACGGTACGCCTTCCAATGCATCTACTGACTGGCACAGACGCGTCATAACATGAGACGCAGAAATTTGCTGTGCAAAATAGCAACAAATCGGTTGACATTAATCGCGATTTGCTCTACGATCGAGGGTCATCAACAATATTACCCTCTGCATTCCGAGTTGTGTGTTGACGTCACGTGCCATTGCTGCCAGGAGGACAAGAAAATACAATCCAGACGTTAGAAGGAGCAGAAGAAATGAGAAAAGGAACATTTAAAAGAGATAAAAAGATCAAGTCCTGTAAATGATCCAAATGGCTAGTGACTCGATAGCTTTCCCTTCTTCTTCTTCTGCACTACGAGACATTATGGAGCATGGAAGAAATGTGTCCTACACGAGCCAGAAAAGACATCGGTCTCGTCTTGTGTTAAGTGATACATAGTCTCTACAGTGCCAGCAATATTAGGAGATGGGAAAGTGGCTCGTTCCAACAAATCGAATCATAAATCGAGTTAGTAACAACGAGGCTTCGGGAAAGGATGAACATCCGCTCCAAGCGACGGGGGGGCCTTTTGCGCTTTCGATTCGAGACGGATGATATTTCATCATCATCACCTTTCTCATCATTACCATCATCAGCATCATCGATGTCACTTTGGGAAGTTGATGAAAAGAAACCACGATGGGATTAAATGCATATAAAAGTAAGTCCTGGACAAATCAGTGTCAGAGCATCCTCACGTACGTTGGTTCACCCTTTTGCTGTGTAAATCGGTTTCACTTTTTCGTTTCACTCGCAGGTGAAACAGTTGCGTGAAGTGAAGCATAATCGGTGTGCAATAATAGTCTCATGTAATCTCAAACCGAATCGAGCAGGATCGGAGACGATGCTTAGAGAAGAAAAATGTTCACGGTGGTCTGGTCGTACGTGGCTGTTTGATACGTGATGCTCGTTAGTAAAGTGTGAAAACGAAGGCGAATGTGACATGAGGATGAGTTCGAGATGCTTTAAAAGAAATATTTGAATGTGATTTAGTTTCAATTGGATATGTTGAGAATAATTGAAATGGAGTAATATTATTAGAAAATGGTGAAAAAGAGCACCTTAAATTGTGTTTGAAAATAATACAAACATTTTGAGATGGAACTATTGACAGACATTCCATATTGGGTGTTAATTTCAAAGTCTATCCATTAAAAGCAATAAATAACGTGCTGCTCATTTAATGGATATTATTAAAAACAACACAAAACAAAAAAAAACCAAAACAAATCTTCCTTCGGTTCGTCTGATTTGGTTTGGAACGAGGTGTGCCAAAAGGAAAAGAACATGGCACATAAAAATCGAAATCTTGTACCGTACTAACGTTTCCCGCAGACTCGATGGGTGCTGGCTGGAGATAATTATGGTGTACACGACCATGAGAGAGAGAGAGAGAGAAAAAAAAAATCAAATCCGTATGGAAAATTCACAACACGAGCCAGCAGCATAAACGGCGTCCAACATGCGATTTGTGTGGGCACCGTTCTAGTCGATGCAATGGGTCTTGCACATATTGCCACGAAAGCAAGAGCCGAACGATCAACTATTAAGTATAAACACGATACAAGCATGTACCAAAGGGCAAAGCAAGAGTAGGAAAGAGAGGAGCCGGATCCACCCCAACCAGTCCTTGACACTGTGGAGCAGGAGGGATTGAACCAAAAATCAATGTTTTGCTGATTAATTATGCGACCATTTTGGGCCGTGCCCGATTGGAATGGTTCCATGGTTTTTTTGTTTTTTGGTGAGGCGAAAAAAAATTAGGGTTGGATTTAATTCTTCCCGGCACGTTTTGCTCTTCCGTGCATGCCACACGACAATGGCTACGTGCGTGTGCTGCGTGTGATTGTGTGAAGGGTTTAAATGAGCTCACTGCTGGACCATGTGCCAATCTTAGCCCGACGCGGTTAGGCCCCGAGGGATTCACCGGTTAGTCACGCATTCCCAACGTGGATAAACCGCGCTTTGAAGGTGTATCGCGGCACTCACAAGAATCCTGTGGCAAACCTGGCGTACTGGGAAATATGCAACAGCATATTCCTGTAAACACGAACCACACGCCTGAATATTCGAACATTCCAGTCTCGAGCTTCGGCAAAGGGGCGAGCATCGTCTAAGGGGCTGGTGTTTTCGCAATTTTACGACCAGCTAGCACCTCGGTGGCGCCAGAAGGACATCCCAACCTTCCTGTGTCGCCTGTGTGTACGCCGGAACTGCAGGGGTCTTTCACTGTCGGACGTGGAGGATGGAAAGTAATTATTTTGTCAACCTTACCACAAACAAACGGGCGGAAAGCGGAATGGTATACGAAGAGGGAAGGGCGTTTGGTCTCTTTTCATGTGGTTCCGGTGGTGGTTTGGTTTGGGGTTTCCCGCGAGACCAAAGACACAAGCCCGTGGCCCGTTGGCTTGGGCAACCCAACGAATTCCAATTAATTTCGCATCAACACGGTGCAAGTCTGCTTGTTTTTTTTTCGCAGCATGACACGCAAACAAGACTTTCGTTGTTGTTGTTTAGTTTTCCATTTCAAGCAAGAATTCTTTTGGTGTGGCTGTGTGTAGATTTTCTTCCCCATCGGGGCTTAGTTTGAATGTAAACGTGCATTTGTGTACGTTCCTTTCTTACCTTTGAATTATTGTCGGGAAAAACAGAACTAAATCCGTTGAAGAATACATTAATGCCCACTTAAGCTGATTAGCGTTCTGTCTGTTTTCGGATGCTTGTTTATTCCTTTCGCGCTATTCTACATCTTCACATTTCGTTTGTGAAAATGTTTCACTCACAAATACCATCACATTTAGCTGCTTTGTTTGATTTGTTTGATTCACGGCCTGCAGAAAGAAGAAACACAACACACAAAAAGGACCCTATAGTGGCGAAATCACTGAAACTTTTTTAAGATCACAGACCAAAACACAACTGAAAGAAGAGATGAGAACGCACACCCACTCGCACACGCACGCACGCCGTAAATGAATGGGTCAAAGGGTGTACTTTCCTTAACGAACGCCTCGTATCCTTAAGGCGCCCCAGTACGATAACGACACATGATACCGCGTGGTGTTGTCACGCAAGAATCACTCACGCACTCACGGTGTACACACTTTGCGCTCACTCTCGTCACACTGCCAGGCGAAACCAGGCCTTAAACTAATTGAGGGGTGCGACTTCTTCGTCCGAACAACGGCTCTACACTTTGACGCCTTTTCTCGTTTGCTATGAACTATTATGTTTTCAACAGTAGGCCACGATTATAGGGGTTGAACGAGGGTAAATTAGTAGCATTTCATCAAACAATACATACGCTAGATTTTCATTCACTTAATGGAGGCCTGGCCCTATATATCTTCATTATAGCTAGTACTGAGTGAGCTTTGCTTCTCACAAACGTCGAATCATTGTGCATCTGCTGCTGCTCACCATTTCGAACGACACAACTTCACTATTCTCTATCTGGCCTGCAATCATGGGAAAAATCATTCACGGCCTACTCTTCTGCCCACTGGAACACTCGCTAACAATTTTTGCGTTTTGTCTACACAATCTGCCTGATTGTGTGTTGGTTAGCATCGACCCAACAGGGTCAAGCCGGGTGAGTTTTTACTCATAAAAAATCGCAACCCCCACCTCACTGATCACTGGTTGTGCTGCTGCTGTGATTAACTGGGAAGACTCTTCCACTGCGGGGAAATAGTACTGAGTGGCGAGTATTGTTCCAAAGACGCACAAATTCGCCTTCTTGAAGATTCTCGTGGATGGAAGAAACACTTTTTGACCTGTGTGCGAAATGACTCAACGCAAATACGCATTTGGTGTACAGCAAACACTTGAAAACTAACTAACCTCCACCAGATTTTGATTCTTCTCAAACACAAACGTTTTGTGTGTGTTTTTTTGACAGCTTGAGGAAGATTTGGACGGTCAAATAGTGGATGCGGCCACGAACGCACCTTACGCGTTCCGCTCGGTTCCCGGTTTTGATCTCAACTGAAAGAGAACGGCTCTCTGTTGGGGATCTCACGACTAGCGCAGTACACACTGCTCCACTCTCGAATAGCAGCGAGGAACCTTCCACTGACAGCGTGCACGATTCCCGGCGCACGCATTGGCATGATGGGGAACATACAAACAAGAACCAAAAAACATACACCTGCACACAAAAAGCTTCTTCCATGCCGTGTTTTGGTTTGTTGTGCTCTCGATTAAAAATTCAAGGGGAAGCAAAAACCGATCGAGAGAAGCGTATTTCGCGAAGCTTGCAGCGAACGACCACGTTGGAAACGCGTGCGCGTTGCTCACTCACACAGCTATGTGCTGTAAGTTGTTCTAAAGGGAATGGGCCACGGGGAACACCACCAGGATACCAACAAGTCATGCAAACGAGCTGCACAGAGCGAGCTATGCGGGCATAGACAGACGATGGAAACAGTCGTTACTAGCGTTACTGATGCGTTACTGGAGCATGAGCCACCGGGGGCAGCGCGTGAGGGCAGGTCTCCTATCTCGCGTCGCAGTAAACGGCCTGCGGCAGACTGGCTGCATCTGCAATCTTGCACATTAGCATGCACAGCCAAGTGTGTCCGGTACGATGCGTGCTGTCTCGAATAGGTTTTTATTTATGAAACATTCTTTATAAGTTATGTTTTATGTTGAAACTGTTTTGTAATAATTGGAATTCGGATTTTTTAACTCAGAACCGTTAATTAGTCACTTTACTCCAAGAGAATTGTCTCAGGATGCAATCAGTTTGTGAGTACCGCCACATTACTATCGTAGTAGTTCTCTCAAAATGCATTTTTCATTGATAAATTGTTGATTGCTAGCTGCACGGGGGAACTGGGCGCGTCGTGAGCCGTGAGTGCACCTAAACACCATCACACAATGTACGACGATCGAAGAAACACTCATCAGCGTACTCTTGTCACATTCACTAAGGAGATGGATGAGAAAAAGGGACTTTTCTTTTGTCTGCCTTCGTCGTCGTGTCTATCAATTATCACACTGATAAAACCAGCTGCAAGAACTACGATAGTGGGATATCCCGCGAGAGCTAAACTTATCACGAACAACGTGTCACAATTAACAAACCTTCACGCGTCAAATGCAACCGAAAGTGAGGGTCGAAATGTATTCAATGATAGCACCCCATGATCGAACGCGAACCGGAACGGACAATGTTGTGCCGTTGAAGTTGACAAACGAACTGTGCGCTGGTCGTCGTTACCCGAACCTGCCTGTCTCTTGGTATGTTGGAATGAGTTTCTTCTGCCAGTTTTCATGCGCAATGGGAACGTCACTCACTCACACACTGTGTTTGAAAACTCACCTTTGGGGAAATGCTTCTGTAAATAGACAGTACCACAGCGAGCAGCTTTGTTTGCTATGCTGGGCGTCCTTTACGCTCTGGGATACAAGGTACGGTACCGGCAAATAGGGTTTCCTTCTGAAGCTAGTTGAATACGCGTACTATTTTGTGAATAATAAGAGACTGAACAGTTAAGTAGAGAATGAAAAAGGACACATGTGGGCAAAATTTATTAACGATCGCTACAGCGACACTACGATAAAACCACAAGAAAAAACGTAACAAACCAAACATTGTTCAAAAAACATAAGCAAGACAAATTACATATTACGATAATATTATAACATATCCAGCGCAACTGGGACTTCCTGTCTGTAGTGGCGGTTGACCATTCGCCTAACTTCTTAAGCAACGGGCTGTGTAGATCCCTTCTTGCTGCGAGATTTCGCGCCATTGCTAACGTACTGCTGCTGCTGCTGTTGTGGTGCAGTTTGTTGCGAATGTTGCTGCTGCTGTTGCTGAGCGGACGAACCGGATGTAGCAAGATGTTTTTGACTCGCTTGTTTCTGTTGCTGAAAGTTAGTGCGAACGTCGCTCATGGTTGGTGACTGCTTGGCAGCCGTGGCCGGCTTAAGAACCGTCGGTGAGGGTGATTTAATCTGAGACGCAGCAGCAGCAACGGATGCGGTAGGTCCACCGGACACGTTCTGATTGATCGGTTTGTTCTCATTGTTTTCCGGCGAACTGGAAAGGTTGGGGATGCTCTTGGAAGGTGTAGTGTTGCTGGTCGCAGAATTCTTCCCTTCCGAACCGGATGTGTGAGAGGCTGGAGCATTTCCATTTTCTACAAAGACAAATAGAATAAAAATTAGAAAAGGTTTAGATTGGCAGCAACTTCGAAGACACTTACCCAACTCAGCAGCAGATTTCGATCGATTTCCAGCGTTGATAGACTTTTGTGTGGAAGACTTTGGGGCGGATGGTGGCGATTCGACTCCGTTCTTGTTTTCACTTGACGAACGCTTCAAGGTATCTGCTTTCGATGATGGTTGCTGTCCTCCGTTTTGTTTCGGTTGAGTGTTTTGCTGTGGTCGAGCGGTGTTATCATTCTCAAGGGCCGGTTTCTTGGGCGAAGGATCAGCATCAGAAAGGGAACCAACGGAACCGTCAGAACTGACCGAGGAAGCATCTTCCACCTGTTCGCCGGATAAAGAGAGAAGGATTAAAGATGTTGCTTACATGTTCTTTGGTAAGATACTTACGTTGAAACTTGAATCTTCCTCGTTGGCGTACTTGTCCAGTAGTTCCTTGCATCCTGCATCCTCGAACGAGTCCTCATCACTAGCTTCCTCCTCGGCACTCTCCGCTTCACGCTGGTTGAGATTACGCTTCTTCGAGACAACGCGCTTCTGTACGGCGCTAGTTGGACGATCCTTGCGGAATATGACGGCATGCGCAACGTCCGAGTTTGCATCGATTGTACCGTAAGGGCGTGTGCAGATAACCATTCGAAGTGGTAGAATGATCCGTTGCAGCCAAGTCACTTGTTTCGGGTCCGCCTCCTGTTCTACCTTCGCAATTCTTTGCAACCGTTGTCCACGGTACTTGAGGGCACGTAGCTTCCGCCGTTTGTTTTGCAAAAACCCTACCACCGATGAAGGTAGCACAGGACCTCGGCCAACAAATCGAGCACCCATCGAAAGGGCACTACGCACCATACGCAGTGCGATCAGTGCCGGAAGGAAGAGTAACCAAGGCAGGGGCCTAATTAGCGGTGGGCCGGAAATGTTACTGCCAACATCTTCGCTCTCGTCGACTGGTGATGTTTTGGAGCTTACTGCAGCGGGCGAAGGTTGTGGAAGAGACCATCTGGCTGTTTTCTCTATCGTCCACAGTAAGTTATCGAAGCGTTTGTATACGAACTGACCGACGGATGTTGTTGCAGCGCGGGCTACCACATCGTAAAGCATGTCCGGAACGGTGGTACCGCGTGCTTCGGCAATCTCCTACGTATTTGGGATCAAAAGTCCATCAGAGCGGGAAAAGCGAAGAAGAAACGAAACACAAAATGACTGGTGTGTTATTAAGGCGACAAATCAAAACATGTCTACCGGCGGAACTTCATTTCATCGCTAGCCTCCCCACACACATGTTCGACCGTCGTACCTACCTGCTCATCGACTGTACTGGTCGCCGTGGTCTTTCCCATGACTTCTAGGTTGGTTGTTGCTGCTGCGGCTGCTGGTCACACCCTGACTCAGTGGTCGATTCCAAAGGTACAGACGACTGGTTGCCCGTTGATCGTATCGATCAAATCTGTGGTTGTGGGTTTGTGATGATAAGTGAGGTTAGAGTTCTCGAAACGTATGCCGCGAGACGTATGGTGGAGGAGGGCGCCATCATCATAATCCGATGGCTAATGGTATGTTACTGTAAGCTTTAACTACTACCAACAGGCAGCGGCAAATCGAGCTGCTGCTCACTACTACCAAACCGACCTACAGGTAGAACCGACAGCATGGCTCCTAAATCTTTGTGTCTTACAAATTAGCCGAGGTTGTAAAAAAATAATAATTCACTTCCAAAATGACCTAATCGCTACCGAGGGTCATCTGACCAAAAAGTGGTGTTTTCATAGCAATGGTTTGTTTCGCTTTTTTGACTTTCTGGCACTGCTATCATTCTGTAGAGAGTTGCATTCCTGACCACTATCAAAGACCGCGTGCAAGTTGAGCGAGGAGTGAGAGTTCAGAGATTATCGCATGTCGGTGGATTTATTAAATAGAAAGCGCTGTATAAACACACACAATGCGCGGTACACTGGCCACTGGCGAGGGCTTCTCCCGGGGGCGATGATGATGTTGTCTTACCTTTGGTTACGACACCTTCACAGCTTCCCTCGGGAAGCGACTGCTGGGATGGGAGCGCTCGGAATGATAACGCGTTCCTTTCTCCGGACGGCAACTAGTAGATAGAAGACAACTTGCACAACTAACACTAACGATCACCCGCACAAAAAAAAAAACGATGTCCACACACATACAAACAGATGCACTAGAACGTGGAATGATCAGCAAAGATCACAGAAACGGTCCTCGGTCATCACAGGCACCCCGCTGATAACACACAGTCCGAGTGCACTATCGGTGGCACAAGAGAGCTTTTCGGAGTCGTTCTTCACTCGACCAGATGTGGGTGACAAATAATTCAGTTACATTTCCCGACCTAGTTGCGGTTTATGTTTCATTTAAAGTTTCTTGATCTTCTTCGCTAGGTTGGGATTGTTCACTTTGCAGTCTTGCCACCTGTTTAACAGTAAACTAATCACATTGACAATCGATGAAACGCAGCCGTTCGATTAGCAGGGTTCAATCGCTTAAGCAATCTCATTTGATCCGAATGTCCTTAAACATGCAACACGTTCGACAGCTTGGAACGACACGGTAGCCCCGGCTGACACCAACGGACTGTGCACCTGCAGTGAATTAAAGAAGTAAACTGAAACGATTGCATCCCACGAACGGAGATAATCTTTTCTCGTCAGCTTCGGTTGCGGTGTGTGTTTTGGTGTTTGCAAAAATATCATCCCTCTTGACACCCTTCGTACGCGCCCAGCTGAGACAGCTTATCCCCACTTGGGCGGGCAGGACGATTGTAAATAAACAGCACTCTCGCACTGGATGCATTCGGAGATCGATAGCGCTAGGGAAGTGCAGTCGAAGCAAAAGTGCTAGCGAGTGATCTGGGCTCTGTACTTCGCTCGGAACGGGGCAGCTTGAAACGAAAATGTTTTGCATTCACTTTGGTTAATGAATTTCTGCGATAATTGTTGTGCGTCGCATCATCAAATGGTAGCGAATCGGATTATTGAAGATTGAGTGTATTGCTCTTGGTACATACATTTTTTCCCGAAGTGTGTCAGAAAGTAACGGTCGAAAGGCTATTTATTTTAAGAATCTTTTTATTATCTCATATTTTCATCTATAGAACGTGGCACATCTTGTGTAGCATTGATTGGTACGTAAACATTGAAGCTCTTACTTTACGGCACTTCTCAATTTTCAAACAAGTTATTTTCCATACATATTTTTTCCGCAGCGTGGCAAATTTAAAATTGAACATGATTTTAAATGTTCTCGTTGGAACAACGAATTATTTTTAATTCTACTTGTCACAGTTCAACTGATATGGCCTATGTTCTCAATCTGACGTACAGGTGACGCTATTTCTGCGGCGCTGCGGAGATAACGCGAATCAAGATGTACGTAACGGTAACGCCTAACGCTAATCGATTTTTCATAAACGCCTGGTGGAAAATTATGTTACAACTGCGTACGAATCTGGTTTTATTGAACAGTATTTTAAATCCATAGCTTAGTCTCATGAACGGATTAATTTGATTAGAAAGTATGAGTTTCTTTTAAAAATTTCAAATTAAGTAATAAAATTATAGTATAATAGGAGATGGAGAAACACCACACTCGTGTGCAGCTACCTTTACAGCTAATACACATTTTTCTCACAGGCGCTCTCGAATAACTGAATGCACATGTGTGAGTGTTGCAAACTACAGGGGTTTTCAACTGTTCTGTGGTCGATGTTGCTAGGTGAAAAACTGACGATTGGTTTTGCAAATTATGAGCGAAACATAGCAATAAATATAATCGAAAAAATGTTCTCAATTTATAACAAAAACATTTTCGATCAATTTCAACTTTTTCTTTTTCTTCTAACACAACCATGAAATCAATCATAGATTCACCTGAAAACCCCTGCAAACGCATAGAGAGCGCGTAGCATAAACGTACGATGCCTCTCGACATCATATTCAGTTCTCTCTTTCACCTCTCGAAGCGAACATCAGAATCGGGAGGCCGCTGTCGAGTTGTGGCGCAAAACGTAAAACTATTTACATCAAAACAATCGAAAAATTCTTAAGTGCAAATAATCATTTAAAGAAATATTTCTGGTACGTTCAATAGATAAGTTTATGCGATAGTAATAACAATTTTGAAATGAAAAGTGACTGTACAAAGTGTTGAGACATCACCGTAAAGATTCCACGTGATATTGTATCCCTCAAGTGAACTGTGTAGATGACTCACTAGCTGATCCTTTTTCGATGAGGCTTCGGCAGGTTGCAGTGGTCCGTTGATAGAACTGTTGATCAAAAACAGAAAACCGTTTCCTATCGATGTTTAATGTAATCACCTGGCGCTCTGTATGTGACTTCTGTAAAGAAATACGAACAAAAAAGGGGGAAAACAGTGCCACCGACCCTTTCAAGAAGACGGTTGTCGTTTGTGTTCTGTTCGCTTTTCGTGCTCGCAACTGTATCTATTTGCACACTCTCCGTTTTGCTGTTGCTGCTGCTGCTGCTGCTTTTCCGTTTGTTTTATCCACCCATCCGCCTTCTGGGCGACCCTTTTTGGCTGTTCGGTTCAAACCTGATTTGGTCAAGTGTCTGCGATCGATTGGTTAGTTTTCGGTCGGAGCACACCGGGCCAAAGCAAACACAGGAAAGGTCGTTTTCTCTTCTTAAAAAACCAACCATCTAACAGCTTCCGGTGCGGCATCAGGGTGAGGAATTTCGGGTTCGTGTTCTGTACGTGATCGCGTCCGAAGTGGTGCGATGAAACTGTGCGGCCGCACCACATGGGTGACATTTGCGTGTCCGCGTGTTATTGCACTACTGGCAAACGGTGTTTGTTGTTCTCCATTTCGCGCAACAGGGCGCGCGATCTATTCTCTTCATGCATGTATGTAGGTCCGTCCTTGTACGGTCAATTCCGTGGTCCTCCAAGTTACTCCCCGCTTCTCTTGCGTGTTGTTTTTTTGTTTTTTGTTTTGTTCATAGCGTAATATGTGTGCTGAGAAGTGTTTTGCTTTAATTTGCCTGCTAATGAAATGAGCAACATTACTGTGTAGCATCGTGCGCGTGTGTATGTGCATTACTTCATCGTCCGTACAGTACAATATCCAGTTTTGCTCGTGTGTCCAGTTTTCAGCATGATGCAGCATCCCTCCATTGCGCCCTCCCTTCTCTTAGCTGTAGGGGATAGTGCTGCTGCTGCTGGTGGTGGTGGTTGTCCTTCTCGAAAGCAAGTTTGCTGCGCCCGTAAGCCCGTGGTTGTGCAAAAAAAAAGAAAAGAAAAGAAGTAAAGAGTCACACATTCTCTGAGCTCATTGCGCCTTGCGCCACGTGTGCATGTGTGTGTGTGTATGTATGTGATTTGGTGTGTTTAACCCCGTATTACGCACACGTCAGACAAGGAAAGGCCAACGGCGAAAACAATCACTAGCAAACGTACGCTACTAGCTGTCAAACGCAACATGTTGTCAACAAAAATCACGAGGAACGTTGTTCACATTCACAAAAGGAACCCCTAGCCCTCGTCAACGACGTGGAGTGAAATCTGGACTGTCGACAACGGAAAGCAGAAAAGAAACTGCTCTCCTGCGTCTACGGGTTTGTGGTCAGAAATCGAAAGCAACTTAATTTATGCCGATAAAACATAAAAGAAACATAGAATTGTATCTATGAGCATCTTTCGGAACAGCTTATCAGTGGAGTTTGGAAAATTGGAGGATCGCAAACGCACTCGCAACGCAACGCTATTCATTATCATAATTTCTTCTTCAAAACGTGAGCTTCCTTCCATGTGGGACGACGCCTGCGTGCTGTTGTGATCGATGGGATTATTGTAAAATGGATGAATAACGCGCATGGGCAGTGCTTTGGGGTTTTGTGCGGGTTTGAAGATGTTACCTTCTGCGGCTACCGACAATGTGTGTTTGTGATTGCGTGTGTTCCGTTGAAACCATTCAAACAAGTATGTGTGTATGTGTGAAAATGGTGGTGTGAGGAGCGCTCTTTCTTAATAGTGGTTGTTGTTGGTATCTTCCGTCGTAATGTGGTGATTGTTGGTCAATTACTGGCAGCTCATCATCATCATCATCATTCACCATCATCATCATCGCATCGGATGCTGCGTCAAATGTAGAGTTTTTCACCCCCGAAACTGGATAAATTGTTACTTCCAGCAGACACTTTGTTTTATTTTTGTTTTCTCTCATCCGTCGGTGCACTTTTACACCCATTGCACGTAACACGCGAGGGGTTTTTGTGATTCCCTCCATGCGGAGAGTCATTATCTGAAGTGGATATCCATCAGTGTGAAGTGCGCGCGTATATGTGTGTGTTAGTCGATGCGGAGTCGATTGGAAATCGATTGGTTTCGGAGCAATTTTCGTCAATCTTGAATTCGATCCCGCCTCCTGTCAGTTGCTTTCATCCGAGCTGAAAGCTCGATCGATGAACAACACCACGCTACAATGGGACGTGTTTGTATGGGTGCCGAGGAGCAAGGAAAAAGTAAATCACATCAACGCTTGCTTGCGCGTGTACACTACCGGGTAGGGTGGGTTGAGAAAAATACACCCCCAACCAGAAAACACAAACCGTGGGAACTATCTTACATCGAACCCGAAGAAGAAACGATCGGCCACCCGAGGCAGGACAATCGATTGTGATTGAAAATGGCAATAGACAAGTACGGCGATGAGTATCTCGCTTGTGTTGCGCACAGCCAAGCCAGATAGGACATTGCGCCGGAATCGGAAAAGGAAAGTAAACGCAATCGGCACAAATATGGCACGAATGTTTCCAACATGCAGAGAAAGTCACCAATCGAATGCATTGTCTCTGCCGTACGACAAATCTGGGCAAGGAATTTTGCGTTCGCACCGTATCGAACGAACGACTTCAACGGTAGAATAAGCGGCAGCGGAGGTCAATGTTTGAATTTTGGGATTTTCTACAAATAATGATGAACGTTTTCTTGGTTTTTCTGAACGTTTTAAAATTCTTCTCCTTCAACAACAAAATATATGCGGACTAATTATCGGGCCGAGGTTTATTGATTGAGACATGTGGCGGTCGTGCTCATCGAGTTGAAAAACGGGGCAAAAACGGGATGGTTTGCGGGTCATGGTGTGGAATATGTACGAAGCTAGCAAGTCGCAGGGAATGTGCCGGTGAAGTTATCGGCCGAAAGAATCGACCATAGCCCGTGGATTTCCGAAGCCGAACCGAAACCGTAAATTATTCCAAACCGAACGGAAAAGTTCACCGATCGGTGAACCTCCGGATGGAGCAAAAAAGCTTTCCTACCGGGGGAGATCAGCGATGGACGGCAATGCTCCGTTGGTTTCACCGACCCGAGTAGTTGGTACTTAATGTCTGCAACCTCACTCCCGCTCCCGCCAACGCCAACAGACGAATCGGTGCGCCACCCGCGTACGAATAAATTTCCCTCCACCAAATGGTCTGGGTTGTTTTTGGTATTGCTGTTCCTTTCTATCTGCCCTGGGACAACCGTCCCGAAAGCCACGATCGACGGGCTCGACCAGAATACATCCAACCAACGAATGCCGCAATTGGCGCTCGGGTTATAATAATCTAATTATAGTACGTAAAGTCAACATACGGTACTCAATACAAACATGATTTATTTAGAAGGAATTTCCACTACCACCACGCTGGACTAACGCACACAGCCGTACCGGCCGTCAGCGAGATAAAGAAAGATGCTGGAGTGCCTAGGGTTAACGCACACAGCGGCACACACCATTCTTGGGCTGACGAGTGCGCGTGTGCCGGTTTTTGCGCATCGGCAACCCTTTCACGCACCCTGCCTCGTACGTCGTGGGGCGACGATGAAACGCGATCTTGCACGGTGCTCCACGGTGGGATGGAAGGTAGACCATTGGTAGAAGGGAGACGATGCGCTCCATCATCTCATCCTGAGCGTTTGTGTCTGGAGCGCAGACAAGAAGGAAACCGCAAAACCGGAGCCGGTCATGCTCGAGTATTATTTCATCCACCGTGTGCTTTTTTTTCGTTAGTGTGCAGCCGTTTTGATTTACCTTTCCTACCTAGCGTTCCAGTGTTCGGACCAGCGGATCGGATGGTACTCTTTTGTCCTAATGTTACTGCTGTTGCATAAAGTGAACGGCTAATAACGGTGACTGATATATTTTTCCTTTAATAACAAACATTAAGGTTTATTTTATCGCAAGCAGTGTACCGAAAATCAATCACTGCGTAAGGCAGAGCTTTAAGTAACAGGGTGGTTCTATCACGTGCGTAAGAGATTTCTGGAGAAATATTTTCTCTGGAAGCACATTGACACCAACGGACAGTGAACAGATGATTGGATCTTTACGTTTCTAGACGGTTGATCTCATTTGCTCCGATGCGATGATCAGTCGCTCATTTGCTCCATAAAAACGTTCCAACTGGTCACAATTATGCCACGTGGGAGGTAATATGTATGCGCCGTTTCCCGTTCGAGCTACATAGTCACTACACAGTCAGATTAGCCAACAAAACCAGAAGAACCACCTTGCTAACGGATTGCGCATCGTATCGTATTACACTAGAGAAGCAAGCCAGTGGTCAGGCTTATATAAAGTCATTGAAATAGTCTCGCTAGATAAGAACACGAGCATTTCAGTTAGAGATTACAAACTGGAACCGATGAGAGTTGTCTTGGAATATAGTGGGTTGATAGCTTTAAGGAGAATGTTAAATATTTTATAGTTGATGCAAAGAACCGAACAACGTACCATGATCTTCTGTGTTCTTTGTGTTGCATTGACTTTTGCCTAGCTATTTGGGGCATAGAATTGAACCTAGGCTGGTAGGTTTAT
>AXCM01001909.1:0-34397 GCA_000473375.1 Anopheles culicifacies | reverse complement strand
TATGAACGTTTTACATTCATTTCTAATTTACCTGCTGGGTACATTTAAATGCAACTTCGGCAATGAAGAATGCGGGAACAATTTATGGTTATGTTTCGTCCTGCTTTATTATGGTAACATGGTTTTTTTTTCACTCCCCGATTATCCAAATAGCTTTGCACGTTTGGAAAATGCTGACGCAGACGCGCACACTGACTTTCCGAACGCATCGAAAAAGCCATTACGATCGATCGACGGTCAGCAGTAGTTCGACAGCCACCGTGGCTGAAACAGTGGTTTATAGCAGTGTTCTTGGTGATTTCTTGGTGGAGTACGTTTCGCACTGTAAGCAGAAACGGACATTCAGATTGTGTTTTGTGTCGAAACGCAAAATTGCTTTAACTAAAGTGAACAAAACGGATCTTCTATCAACGATCAACGATCAATAAAGCTTGTGTGTGTGTGAGTGAGTGAAGTGAAAGGTTACACTCTACTCTTATCTATTCACAGGAGTTCAAACTCCCATCAACCTGCCGGAATGGCGGAACGCGATCAAATTATGCTGGATGGTAAGTGTCCCACACTGAGGTCAGTCATATGTTTGTTGTCACATCTGGTTCACCGTTTTGGCAACAATATACGAAAGCTGACCCTAAAAGCCTGCAATTAATAAAAAAAATTTGGAACAAATTGTGTGTTTTTGTCCAAAATCGTTAGGAGGACATGTTCTCTTTTTCCGGTGAGCTTTTAATTGGAAATTTCAACATACCTCCAAAAAGCGTTTGCCATTATCTGTTGGGAGGGTAATAAGAGGGAAGGGAAGAGCTTTGATGTAAACAAGTAAACATCGGTAGGTGGCAACAGGTGCATGAATGAGAGACGTTGGACGCTCGGTCAAGTTTGTAAACAATGGCTCCAATTTCTAGTACGTAAGCGCGATTGGTCGCCATTTGTCGTCGGAGTGCGTGGCATAGCATAACCTAGTTACGGTGAACAACTTAAGCACAACATAACTCGTTGGTGATCGTGAATTCGTGAACATTGTGCTACTTTGAAAATTTCCTGTTTTTTCACTCCAGAGGAACTCTCGTCCGCTTCGGCCAGATTGCAGATGCTGACGATGAGTGCCGGAAGAAGAACGAACTTGATGTGTCTGATGTTGATTGCTGTCGGTGGTGTGATCCTAATGGTCGCCATTGCTTTTGGGTTCTACATGGCCTTACCCTCTTCAGGTATGTCGCATTGCTGACCTACGCTTGCAGCTATTGCCACTACTCAATCGTTTTTAATGTCCTCTTACCGATAGTCCTCTCGCAAAAAGAGGAGCTAGCCGCCGTAAAGCAACACGACGAGCTGGAAGATGTTCAGCAAATGTACTTCAAGGCGGAAGCGCATGACGTACTGGTGGGATCACTTCATCTGCTCGAGCTGATGAAGGAGTTCGAACCAATTCTAGAACGCCACCGGAGAGATGTGGGCGAATCTGTACCCAATCGTATCTCGAGAGGGAATGATCGTTCCGAAGAAATTACGTACGGCGTTAGGCGGCGTGTTCAGCGCGAGTTCGACTACGGAGTGGTACCGGTCGTGTACAGTGGTCCCATTGGGGGACGTTCACGCACACGACGCCACGTCGTCTCGCTGGATGAGTTACAGCGTGCCAAACGCAGTGCTCAGAAGGACTACCAGCGGCTAGAGAAGGAGTACAACCGGTGTCGCAAGGAAGCCCCGAATGGAAAGCTTTGTGATCAGATCTACGAAAAGCTGCAACGTTTGTCGGAGGAGATGAATGCACGCTTCATGGAGATGGCCAATCTGCTGCAAGGTTTCCACGAAATCAATCCAACGACGGAACAGGCTGTCACATATCCGGAGCTGGGGTTTGACAACGGAGAGTTAACTTCGGAACGGGTTACTACCAGTTACTCAACGGAAAAGCATCTCCGAACAACCTCCAAACAAACAATACAAGTGAATGAAAAGAATGTTACACAGAGAACAGAAGAGCAGGAGAGTATCACACGGGAGACGATCAACACTACCACCGATCGGTTGGAGTTTCATCCCGAACTTCACAATCCGGTGGAGAACAGTTCCATACGCAGCTTGGATGATCTGTTCGATCATATTGGGTTGAGTGAAACAACGATCAGCTCCCATTCCACCGAATGGACCACGGAACGTGACGATCTCTTTCAGATAGAGATCCATTCCAGTTCTAGTTCGACGACTATGAAGAGCTCCTCTCCTTCAGCATCGTCCAGCCGTTGGACTACAACCAAAAGCCCTTTACAAGCTGCTCGTAATCTACACGACGTGGTAGATCAACTGCAGCTGGCTCAAATGCTTCAACCACACCCCTTTCATGAGGATCTCCTGCTAAATCCTCCCGATAACATTAACGAGTTCGTAATGTCACGATCACGCAACCGAGAGCACATGCATCATGATCCCAACCACAAAACAGTCAACGTGGATTCTTCCATCGATCCGCTAAGGTCAGTACATCAGCAACAACCCCAACAGCCGCTTGTTGTTGGTCCGAGTGCACCATTCCTAAGTCTGTGTGATCAACTCCGCTCCGCCTCCGGTAATGGTGCCGGACAACTGAAACCCATCCATCAGGCTGGTTTCCATACGGGAGTTCAACATTCCCCAGGGATACCGATAACAGGCGAAGCGACCAAAGCATCCTCGCAGATCATCGTCAATTCAGCGTTCGGTGCAGGTTATGTACCGAACACGGTTTGCTTCTATCAGAATGCACCACCGCACCAGACGGCGTACGCTTTCCGACCTGCTACTGCTGCTGCTACCGGGTCGTACGTCTATCCGAATGGAGGTGGATATCAGACGTACCAGCAGGCACCACCACAGCACCAGCATCATCATCATCATCCGGGCGCCGGAGGTAAGCTTCCGTTGAATGATCCAGCGATCGATGCACTCATTCAACCACGCATTCCAGAAGGTGTGTGTTTGAGTGTTAGTCCCCTAACCACCTGCTAAGCCTATTTCTTCAGTGATCGTTCACGGATCGTTCTTTATGCTTCTTTCCAGCTATGATTAACATGCCGGTTAGTATCCAGAATTTACATCATCCTGCTGCTAGAGCACCCGATGTCTTAGCGGACTCAAATGGTTCTCCCTTTCTACTTTGCTCCATGATGCACAATAATGGTGCGGAAGTACCCGGAACTACGGTTCCACCAGTACGACACCACCTGGGAAATGAATCTCATCCGGAAACTCCGGAAGATCCCGAAGATTTGTCGTCAATATTTGCAGCAGGTCGTTCCTTACCGGCACGTGCCAAAGGACGCCAACATTGTCGCCGAGGTTGGGTACCGTGCTTTAGTTCACACCAGTGCGTCAAGCGTAGCAGCTGGTGTGACTCCAAAACGGACTGTATGGATGGAAGTGATGAGAGTGCGTGCACATGCGTGTCCCGTCTGCCGAAGCGTAAACTCTGCGATGGATACGCCGACTGTCCGCTCGGTATGGACGAGATGGGATGTTTCGGGTGTGAAAAGTTCTCGTTTTCCTGCTTCCACACGCAGGATGAGTATCAGGCGGCACACCGGTCGGGGTCGATGTGTTACACACTGCTCGAACGGTGCGATGGATTCGATAACTGTCTCAACCGCAAGGATGAACAGGACTGCACGATGTTGGTGAGGGATTTGGGACATTATCTGGCTTACTCAGTGCCACACTCGTCCGGTGTGCTGCACCGTAATTATCGTGGCAAATGGTACCCGGTATGTAACAATCCATCCCAGTGGGCACGGGAAGCGTGCGATGCGGAGGTTGGACCTCAGGAGCGGGAACCCTTGCTAAGCCATGGACATGGCAGTCTTCCCGGACCGTACATTAGCCAGCGGGCGAACAGTGCCGTGTCGCAGCCGGAGTTTACCGAAGGATGCAACGGTGTGTACGTGCAGGTCAAGTGTCCTCCGGTGCGATGTGGTACGAGCAAGCTGCAAGAACAACACATGGCACGCATCAGCGTACGGAGTAGGCGGACAGCGACCAACGAGAGCGAGCTGGTCGAGAGTGTCCGCATCGTCGGTGGCAGTCATGCAGACCCGGAAGCGTATCCATTCATTGTGGGCATCTTCCGGGACGGTAAGTTCCACTGTGGTGGAAGTATCTACAACGAACACTGGGTAGGTATTGCCGGGACAGGATCAGGGGGTCTTCGGTTTTGCTAATGTACCATTCATCGTTGGTCAGATCATTTCAGCCGCTCATTGTTGTGACAACTTCGATAAGCACTTCTTCGAGGTACGCTCGGGTATGTTGCGTAAGCGCAGCTTCGCTCCACAGGTACAGATCACTCGCGTAACACACATGATCATCCATCACGCGTACAGCTCGACGATGATGGCTAACGACATTGCGCTGATGCGCGTAGAGCATCCGTTCCACTACAATCGTTGGGTACGTCCGATCTGTCTGCCCGATCGCCATCGCACCACGGACGATCGGGATTGGATGTGGGGTCCTAAGCCGGGCACGGTTTGTACGGCAATCGGATGGGGTGCTCTTCGAGAGCGAGGTGGTGCACGTAAGTCCGCTGTGCAGTTGCTTTTAAAGAGGAACCCATTGCTTAATGCCTTTATCGTGTATGTCTCTTCTACAGCTGATCATTTGATGCAGGTTTCGGTACCGATCTTAAGCTACTGCAAACACAAATCCGATCGCGAAAGTCTTCAGATCTGTGCCGCTGAAGAGGAAGGAGGTCACGATGCGTGTCAGGGAGATTCGGGTGGCCCGTTCGTGTGTCAGAGTAAATCGAATCCATCCGAATGGTATCTGGCCGGTGTTGTGAGTCATGGGGAAGGTTGTGCCAGAGCACACGAACCGGGTGTATATACGCGGGTGGCGCTGTTCATTGAATGGATCGCGGAGAAGGTAAATGGTCCGCTACCGGCACGGACCGCCCGTGCCGACTGTCCTGGAATGCGATGCATCTGGGGTGGAGGCATCTGTCTTCCACCTGGCAAGAAGTGTAACGGCTTCGTGAATTGTCTGGGAGGTGAAGATGAGTCGAGTTGTGCGATGGATCAGATGCTCCGATCAATGGCCCACCGAGCAGATGAAGATAGTGATGAGGAACAACAACAGGGTGAGGCTCTGACACAGAGGACTTTAGGGGCGGATGAAAGTGGTCAGTTGGCTGATACAAGCACAGAACCTACCGCTCCTGGCGTGCTTGAAACTACGGAAGAATCCACAACGTTTGCTGGACACGACGTAAGCGTAGAAGCGCAAGAGAGTATGATTGTGACAAAAACAGCTCCGCTTGATCCACCAACAACATCTCTTCCTCTTGAAGAAGTGTCCACAGCCCAAACGACCACTGAGGAGATTACTTCCGCTACACCTAGTACCACTGTTGCTACGTTGACGGAACCAACTGAGGCGACAACAACGTTCCAGAGCTCCAGCTCGGAGTTGCCACTCTCTACGGAAGGACAAACAACCTCAACATCAACAACATCCGATTCTGCAATCATTTTCCCCATACACGATACCGAGCAAGAGGTGAAAGAGTTTGAGTTTGTTGCACCAGTCAGTTCCTCCACGACGGAGGTCATCTGGAAGGCTTTGGAGAAAACGGTTAAAGAGGTACGCGGACAGGCAAGAGCAAAGAATGGTTCTTTATTGGTGGACACGCAAACTGCACCTTCATCCTCACCAACCCCGTTGGAGGAACTTCCCGATCATCCATTTTTTAACGATCTGGAAGTGATGCACCAGCAGAAACACAAACGTGTGGCCGAGTTCCGTATGACCGTGCACAATCTGCACACTAAAACGAACGTTGCACAAACGGTGCCACCGAATGACACCGCGCAGTATCGACAGTTTTCCTGCAAAAAGTAAGCACCCCTCCAGAGTGTAGAGTAGAGTAGGTAATGAGCTTACAGCATTGATCATTGATCGTTCCTTTGTTAGCATTACCCAGCGCATTAATGTGGCGCATCGATGCGATCGGATCGTCGACTGTGAGGATGGAAGTGATGAGTTGAACTGCACCTGCCGCGACTTCCTGAAGGATAAGTTCGATTTTCTCATATGCGACGGCAAGACGGACTGTCTTGATCATACGGATGAGCAGGGTTGCAGTAAGTGATCTTTGCATCCTTCGTTTTTCGGGTTGCCATTTTGCTAATGTGTTCTCTTTGTTGGATTAGTGAACTGTCAGGCGGATCAGTATGCGTGTCGAGTCAGTCAGGTTTGCATCCCGAGCGTGCAGGTGTGCAATGGTCAACCGGACTGTCCACTGCACGAAGATGAACTGGATTGCTGTAAGTGTCTTCCAAGAGCTATCGAGTCGATCGATACTATATGTCACTCTTAACTGTCCCTTCCCAGTGGCACTCACCGATGGACATCGGGTGTACTTCGATGCAAACAATCTGACACTCTTCCGCAACACCGGCATCGTCACGAAAAACACCAACGGCACATGGGAGGTTCTGTGTGGCGCAGTACTGACAGCAAAAACAGAGCATGCCGTTGAGAAGATTTGCTCCTTTTTGGGATTTGCGTAAGCTTTCACTCTCGGACGACGTTTCCGTATACATTTGCCGTACATTAACATGCCGTTACCTTTTTTTTAGTGGTTACCAGAACTATTCGCTGCTCACAATCGCACCGTCCGAGCTGCCGGCTGGACTGCTTGCGAACACCGGAGAACATTACTACGTCAACATTACGGTCGATGCCACCTGTCAAGCGTTGCGCGTATCGTGCGTACAGCACATCAACGCTACCGAGCACGACATTGCACACTTCGAACACAACCACAAGCAAGAACCGGTGCAGGTGAACATACGTCCACTGAATCCGATCCATCGGCCACACCATATGCCGCAGATCGTGTTCCAGGAGAACGCACACATTGAGCTGGTGGAGAACTTCGGGGACGATTACGATTGGCCGTGGAATACGAACATCTATCTCGATGGGGTGCTGATCTGTAGTGGTCTGATCATTGACGCGAGCTGGATCATAGTGGCGGGCAGTTGTACACGGTTGGTGAATCTTCGTCATCAGTATCTGGCTGTAGTGGCCGGTGGTGCTAAGTCGTACCTTAACATTGAGGGACCCTACGAGCAGGTGGTACGGGTTGATTGTTATCACTACATACCGGAAGCCGAAACGGTCATGCTTCATCTGGCAACCAAGCTATCCTTTAGTCGCCATGTACTGCCTACGTTTGTACCCGAGAAGTGAGTAGTAACGCTGGAAGTAACTTCTAGAGGACGATTGCGGTGATCGCAGATGATATTTGATCGTCCTTTTTTGTTTTAGTGAAAATGTCACAGACAGTGAATGTCTTGCGGTGGGACAAGATAAGTATGGTCGTACGAAAACGTTACGTGTACATCTTAATATGACCAACTGTCCAGGTGAACGTGTTCGATGCTATCATAAGGATCGGAAGCAACCTTACTACCATCATGAATCCTGCTACACGCCTGGTATGAATCTGACTCATCGCTTCGTTCCTTGTTTACTCGGCCTTAATCCACCTCTTCTCACCCTCCAAACACAGAAGCAACACGATCCGGAGTGATTGTGTGCAAGACGAACCGGTCCGGATGGTATCCGGTAGGGTTCTATCAGCACAAGCGAGGACTCTGTGGTTTCAACGAAGTTGTACGGGTGACCAGCTTGGTGGAATCGTACCACAAGATCCAAAACGTGCTACAGAAAGAGCAATGTGGTGACCAGCTGTACGAAGAACCGAAATGTGGCGGAAAACGATGCCGCTATGGGAAGTGTGTCGGTGAGAAGCTGCTGTGCGATCGTAAACCCGACTGTGGAGATGGATCGGACGAAAGTCCTGCACTGTGTGCCAACCTTAACCACACTAGCAGTAAGTGCGGGAGCTATAGAATAAGGCTGTTTGTTTGTTAGTAAATCCAAATCGTCCTCTCTTGTTGTTAGATTGTCTACCACATCAGCTGCGCTGTGCAAACGGACGGTGTGTCGATAAGGTTAACTTCTGCGATCGGAAGAACGATTGTGGAGACTCAACGGATGAACCACACGATTGCTCGTGCTACACATACTTGAAGTAAGTCGGATGCCCCAGGAAACGTTTCGTTATTGAATTCGTTATCATCGTCCACAGAATCACTGACCCGGGCAAAATCTGCGACGGAGTGCGCAACTGTTGGGACAAATCGGACGAAAACCCCCGCGTCTGTCGATGTCACGCGACCAGCTTCCGGTGTGGCGAGTCGGAAATTTGCGTACCGTATGATTTTGTGTGCGACAAGGAGCGTGACTGTCCGGGCGGCGAGGATGAGCTGTACTGTTACGCACTGCAGCAGAACTCTTACGAAGCGTAAGATCCGCACCAAGATCGCTCGACAAACGACGCATTGGAATTAACATGTTTAAAACCTCATTCCCTTCCAGTGGGTATGGTGAGCTGATGGAACAAAGTTATGGCATCTGGCACTCGAAGTGCTTCCCGACGACGACCAAGTTTGATGATGAGTACATGCGACGCATCTGCGAACAGCTCGGTTACAGCCAGGTAAGGAAGATCATTGGACGAGCGATCGTGGAAGGGAGCCGGTTGCGTACCGCCAACGAAACGGAGAGTGCCGTCGATAAGCTGCGTCGCTCGGCCACAAAAACGGTTGTGCAGAACAAATTCTCCAAGGTGATCATCAACCAGAACCACACGTTCTACATGAAGCCGAGCCGGCCAATGTTTAAGGTGATCAATTGGAACTACGAGGATGAACAGAACTGTCACCGATTGGAGTTGTTGTGTGCGCCATGAGTGAGTGGGGGATTGGGTATTTGTAGTTCGTAATAAATGTGAAGAAGCAAGCAACAAACGGCTCTAGCGATGTTGATCATTCTCCGAAATAAGAACCAAACCGAGAGCTGGATTGCAATCAATTTATTGTAATGGCATAGCAATGCCCAAACACAAAACAAAACAAACACACAAATGCTGGTGAATCAGTGGACCAGCATAACACTGTTGCCAAAGAGGAACCGAGGTTGATCCTTACTGTCTGGGGCCACGACCCATCAGCAGGAAGAAAGGACATCCACTGTCCAGCTTTGTCTTCAGTGCCTGACAATCGCTACTTTCCGTCCAAACGGCAGCCGGGCAACTCTGAAACGGATTTAACACAGTTGAGGTAAGTACATCTATACGATCGTCCTCTTTTTGGACCAGCTTACCTTGAACGCCGTCGTGTACAGACAGTTAATAAAACCTTGAGGAATGAAGCTACATCCAGCTCGGTCCGGTGAGGACGATATCGGTGCAACATTGTAGGCAGGATCGTTCTGAATCTGTCGTGCGCAGCTGTCAACGGCTCCATTCACTAGCGCACTAAAGTTTGGATCCGCACCCAACGTACTGGCGATCGTTTTCTTGATCGCGTCCGTGTTGAGAGCATTATTAACAAAGCCACCCGTTTCCATCATGGCGCACTGTGCTATACACTGCAGAGAGAGAGATGTTTCATTAGTGCAAAAGGTGTATTACTAAGGATTTGTCCATCCAACTTACGCAACCCTCTGTACGAGGAACACCCGGTGCTGGCATTTGGCTGGGCTTTGGGTTATCCGCTCTACATTTATCCATCACCGTTGATTCGATCGGTTTCGGGATCTTGCAACATTCCTCAGCTGTTACTGTTGTTGGCTGAAAGCAGGATGCATCCGGTGCTGGAGGTTGCGAAACGACCTAGAATACGGAACGGGAGTGAGTTTTTGTGGCGTTCTTTCAAAGTTCCTAGAACTCAGGCTCTCACCATGCCAATGATGGACAATGCTACAAACACAACGGAAAACATGGCGTTTTGGATTTGGAGGGAATTATCGGCAATCAACAAAACAAACAGACAATTCCACACTCGTTGGATGTTTGGGAGCTTCTGGACTCGACATTGTGTGATCGGCCACATTTTATACGCTATTCTGGTTGAATTCTTTGTCTAGACCACTTTACCTGTGCATTGAATTTGGATCAGTTGAATCGTTGGATGAGTTAAAATGGAGGTGTTTTTCAACATTTGACCTTGGTTTAGAATGCCGTTGGGCGATTTGTCCAACCATTGTTAGTGTCATTTTTCGGGTTTATTAATTTTAGCAATTACGATTAGGCAAATAAAACGAACATGGAGTGTCATTGTGTCATTCGCTAAGCGAGAGCAGAACTCACGCAGCTTGCAATGTTTGTTGCTTCTTGTTTATTGGGGTTTTTCGTGCAGTGTTCCTTTTTTTTGTCACTTAGGTCGGTCGCATACGAGGACCATTGTGTTTGCGCAGGGCAAAGTACGGACATCCCTTCTGTATCTTGTCCTTCAACAGCGTACATTCTTCCTTCTTCGTCCAGGCTTTTGTTGGGCATTTCTGCAAATGCAAATGTAGGGGAATGATTAGTTGGCGGTAATAGAACTCCGTTGCCCGTGATCATGCTCACCTCAAACAATTGTCCATAAACGCAATTAACGAACATTTTTGCCGCCGATTTGCTAGCTGTACTGTCCGGACCTTTAGAGAATCCTGCATCCATATTAGCGCGCTCTTGACATACCTTCACAGCATCAGGAATCAGTTTGGCAAAGTCTGGATTCGCTTTGACGACTGGTTGGATCGCTTTGTTGAATCCCTCCACATCAACCAGATCGTTCTTCATCGCACCCATGCCCTTGAGAATACACTCGGCAATGCACTAAAAAGAAACATCCCTCGTAACGACCTTGTTATGTGACACAACTCTCCTGAACATCACCCTTACCCCTCCTGGATGGGACTCCTTTCCTTTAGCATCTTTGCCCGGTGGCTTGAACGGATGTTCCGATTTACACTTCTCTATGATGGCCTTATCGGCTAGTACCGGTATCGCGCAACACTCATCCACGGTAGCTTTCGTCCCATTGCGACAACCCAACGGATCATTCCGAAGATGGCCCGACACTTGCTCCAACGTCTACACACACACATGGGGAATGTTAGTTGTGCAGGTTTCTCCAGATTTAAATCATCAATCACCAAACTTGGGGAGGGTACTTACCACTACAAGAACTATCACACCAAGAAGCGATACGTACCGATCCATGTTAGCGGATTGTTTTTGAACGGTGTACCATCAGAGTTCTCAATTTATACTAAAAGTTCTAAATGTGCCTTGTTAAAAATGCATTACAAATCCATCAATTTATTATCGTCCATGAAAGGCGCGTTAATTTAATCATAATTACATGGAAAATGTTATACCAAAGCTTTTTTTAAAGTTACAAGCGAAATAAAAACAACGTTTCTGTTTTGTTTTGCAATGCATCATCATAGAGCGAAAGATAGAGAGTTTATTTTGGTTGAAATTGTAACACTTTTTTTCGATCCAATGTCCAATAGCGGTGGTCCAATATCCAAAGATCTCCATCGTCCTACGTCTGCTTCTGAGATTCTATGACCTTGTACATTTCGTTCAAATCGTCCATCGTGGTAGAACACTTCGACAGGTAGGCCTTCCATTCGTCACACAAGGGACCTGAGTCAAAGACATAAACGTTAGTGATGAGAACTCCAATTGCCCCTGCTAGCGATACTAACTTCCAGTCCAATCCTTCGCGGGACAGTTCTGTAAAAGAAAAAACATTATATTAGTATCTCAGGTTGCTGGTACGCCTTTAAGGGTGTTCTTTGCTTACTCCGTAGAACTTGGCAGCAGCACACGCAATAGTAAGGGCCGATATCGGGTCACAATCGCCCATGGTTGACTTCATCTGCTTCACCATAGCATTGTCCTTCTCAACCATCGGTAAACACTCCTGCAGTACGGTTTTCTCGATGAGACTCTTCCATTCGTCGGAAGCCTTAATCTTGTCCTTAATGTACGCCTTGATCAAATCCGCATCCACCCGATTGTCCGACTTTAAGAGGTTCTCCTTCTTCAGCACACAGATGGAAAAGTGCTGCAAAATGGACGAGACGGTTCACAGTTAGAGTTTCATCCAATGATTCCATCGATCGGAACACTTACACAACTTTTTTGCAATTGTGGCATGCTGGACTTCTCGTACTCTCCCATACATTGGTGAATCGTTTCGTTCGGAAACATTTCCGGTATGTTACAGCACTTTTCGTCACTGTCCTCCTTGCCAACCGAGGGCATCGTTTTGCAGGCCGGGTTCGCTTCACCGGCTGCCAACTGTACAAGCCACAGCAATGCTAATACTTTACTCCAAGAACACGACTTAATGCGCTGGGATGTTGTAGCCATCTTTGCTGTGCAATGATACGATTCCGGTTCACCGTATGGTACTGGCATAGTTGGGATGATTCTGTCATCTTATATACATACCAGAACGTACTCACTAAACAAAAACTGAATAGACTTACCTTTTTATCTTTTCTAAAAAATGCCATGGTTTTTTTGGAGCTTTATGCTCAGTTTTGGGGGCACGGCCAAAGTAAACAAAGATTATCGTAATAGTTTGGTTCAATTTATGCGTTTTTTTTACGAAGCGCTCGATTGTTAAACGACAGGTCAATCGGAACGCCGGACCACATGGCCTTAGTAGTGGTGTTACCCATTTCAAGTCATTATCTGTCATTGAAAGATTAACCTAGAATTTCGTGTTAAGAGCTACATCTTAATGCTATATTTATTCAGTACATTCAACGATGACTTACTGATAATCGTTTATCTACTAAGCAAATGCATGCAGAATGATCGACCACTTCAAACCTGCTTCGATGAATGCTGCTAATGATCATGTATATTATGGAGTATGGAATATTTTCTACTGTAGAGACTTCAACTTTTTTCGAATTACTGGATGTCCAGTACGACCGCTTCGTTCATGGGATTGCGCAGCGTTTTGTAGCGGTTCGTATTGACTGCCAGCTCCACCAGATTCGTGTTGGTGAAATAATCCACCAGTACAGCATTCGCCCGTTGACTCCACGGACCGCTCAGTAGCTGCATCAGCTTGGGATTCACGATACTCGCCCGTTCCGCTGGCATAAGATAGGTGGCATCTTCCTCGTTCTAGAAGCAACATTTGAAATACAATCAATCATCACCCTTGGTCTTTTGGGGGACAGCTTCACTTACGTAACTACCCTGGAAACCTTGTACACCGTGCAGGCTCCAACCGATATTCCGCGGTGCGTCCGGATGCTTCTGGGAGAACAAATTCTGCATAAACTCCCCGAGCTCCGTGTGTTTGAGGAAGGCGCTCGAGTGTTTCTTCCATGGTTTCCATACAATTTCCGATTCTAGACATTTAAAGGAAGGGGAAAAACAAACATTAAAAGTTGTAAAACAATTTAAATGAGGAAAATTAAACAACAGCGCTTCCGTGTAGCTCACTCTCCGTGCGACCTAGTGAGAAACTCACAGTGGGATCTCTTGTGGTCATAAATGGTTGGTTATATATTATATTTTAAATGTATTCTTTTATTCACAACGAAATAACTTGAGGTTTGAGAAGCGTAGAAGACCTTAGGAACGCTCTGACCGGTATTGATCGCAATACAATACGAGATACTGTATGAGGTTGAAACACTCCATGTGGAATGGTTGCGCCAATTGTAGAAACTGTTGACAGAGCAACCTTTCAAGCTGATCATCTTCATGCTCACATCCGTTATCGGTTAAAGTTGATGAGCCAACAATCGTAATCAATCTTCGTTACAAATTGTCCGTGGTGCATTGTCAATAGCTGGATGATACGTGCCTCAGATAAGCACGAGAGAAAGGCCACGAGAGCGAGAGATAGTGTTTAAGAGGCCAGCTTCTTTGCCTGTGCGAAAGTAGCTTATTGTGCAGTGAGGATGAGTATAGTGAGGACGTCCGTGTGCTTGTTCGTGTGGAGTTTGATTTGCTCGGGTGCCTGGTGCACTACGGTGGATGGCAAATACGTACCGACATGGGAAAGTTTAGATTCCCGACCCCTTCCCAAATGGTATGACGATGCGAAGGTGGGCATCTTCATCCATTGGGGTGTGTATGCGGTCCCTAGCTACGGGTCCGAGTGGTTCTGGATCAACTGGAAGGGTAGCAACACTACCGAGTATGTGCAGTTTATGAACAACAACTATAAGCCTGGCTTTACCTATCAAGACTTTGCGAGTGACTTTACGGCGGAACTGTTCAATGCGACCGAGTGGGCTGATTTGTTCGCTAGGTCCGGTGCTCGGTATGTTGTGCTGACGAGCAAACACCACGAAGGGTATACGCTATGGCCGTCGAAGCATACGTTCGGGTGGAATTCGATGGACGTTGGACCTCATCGGGATATTGTGGGAGAGCTTGCCGGAGCAGTTCGTGCCACTGGGCAGCTAACGTTCGGTGTGTACTATTCACTGTTCGAGTGGTTTAATCGTTTGTACACACAAGATCGTGATCTTGCCTTCCTTCATCGGGAGTACGTCGATGGTAAGGTGTGGCCAGAGCTGAAGGAACTAATCAACACCTACCGGCCGGAAGTTTTGTGGAGTGATGGGGATTGGGAAGCTCCCGATGGATACTGGAAGGCGAAAGAGTTCTTCACCTGGCTGTACAATGATAGCCCGGTACGGGACACGATTGTAACGAACGATCGTTGGGGCATGGGGACGCTCTGTCTGCACGGTGACTTCCACACCTGCTCCGATCGCTACAATCCCGGTGTGCTGCAGAAACACAAGTGGGAAAACGCAATGACGATCGATCGGAAGAGCTGGGGTCATCGGGCGAACGCCCGGCTGGAGGACTTCGTAACGACGGACGAGTTAATCGGTGAGATCGTCACCACGGTCAGCTGTGGCGGTAACATTCTGATTAACGTTGGCCCCACTAAAGCAGGCACAATAGATCCTATCTTTGCCGAACGGCTAGTCGATATGGGACGGTAAGTAAGCAGAGATGCTCCTATGTGCTTTTCTTTGACCGAACGTGCGCTACGTTTTCCAGCTGGCTTAAGGTGAATGGAGACGCGATCTACAAATCACAACCCTGGGACTATCAAAACGATACCCTAACCGGAAGCGTTTGGTATACGACAGCAAAGCGTACCTCCACAAGGGACACTAACTTCCGCACGATCTATGCGATCGTGCTGGACTATCCGTACAAAACGAACAACGTGCGATTGGGAGCCTTCAGCAATCAGGTGACAAAGATTGTACAGATCACGATGCTTGGATTCAATACCGCTCTAAAGGTAGGGTATAGGTCAGGTGTGCAACGTTTTACGTCTAATTCATGATGCTCTATCTACTCTTTTTCTAGTGGAAACCGACGGACGATGGCATTTTGGTGGAGTTCCCATACAAGAATGAGATCGACCGACTAAAGCTCCATCATGCATGGACACTTAAGATTACGCTATCCTCCCGTTGGCCCCTAAACGGATGACCTGCGAACTTGTAGCTTAGTGCCACAGCTTAATTGTGGAGCAGTTTAATTGGTAGTAATAAACCTACCTTATGCAATAACAACACAGTGTTTGTGAACGTTAGCTCCGAGCCTACAGCAGCGGGGTTATAAAAATAGCAGCAAGACTCACCACCAACTTTCTCAGCGGGTATCTATCATAGGCCGGCGCTAGTTTGCATGCTATTATTTGGAACCGAAAAATCCACGTCAAAACAGAAACAAATACCAACAGTATCATCGCTGCGAGAGTTATAAGGGTGGGAAACGGTGTCCTCAGATTTGGCGATTTGTCATGACGAATCCAATCCATTACGACACGGCTGGTTGGCGTAGATCGGGCACGAGAGCTTACGGTTTGCTCGGTCAAATGTGGGTCAGTGTCGGCGTGGATTTGGGTTCGGTTCGCAAAACAGGGAAAAAAAAGCCACGAACCGGATCGATATGGCCAAATGGTGGGCGATGGGTGTTGTAACGGGCTTGGAAACGACAAGACGCCACACGACGAGTAGCGAATGCCAAGGTCGCGCTGCGTGCTGACGCAGGGTTTCTTTAGCACAGAAAGCATCATTCTAAGTAAACCGGAAGGGCATAAAGCACCGAGCATTAGTAGTGTGCGGCGTCACGTTTGTTTTAGACGATGAGCCCTTGAATGGCACGGGGAATGATGCTAAAACACTCTGCCGCGATCATACACGGTTGAAGCACGATCGTTCAGTTTGTTTTACGAGTGGACATCCATTGTCGTCCAGGGAGAAGGACACAAACGGTCGGAGCTAAGCTGAATGATCGGAGTTTTATGCTCATTAGCTAAAATAGGAAGTTTGCATGGTAAGCATGGTAGCTAATGGATGGTGGTATCGTATGTTTAGCAATGCAACGATCTCTTTGTACTAGTTTGCTTCGAACTCTTTGTTATCGTCGCTTATTCTGAGCTGCACAAGTCACACACAATCAAATACATTGCAATTCTGTACAGTCAATAATGATCTGTCTTTTCATATGATCATCCTCATGGCTCTAGACTAGCGCGAAAACCCCGTACTGCACTAATGCTCCTAACCAGACCGACAACCGTTTGTTCACAATTGGATAATCGCTTATCGAGACACTCCGTTGATTGACCGTGCCGTGTGGTTCTCTCACTTGACTTACCATTTAAGCTGGCCTCGTGATTGTAGGTGATAAGTATGTACTTTCCCTCTCGTCGCATATCCCCGAGCGTGAGATTGTACGACTCGCCGTCCACATTGTCCGCCGTCTCGACCTCGGCCGAGGACGAGAGGAACTGCCGTCGGTAGACTAAATCGCCGAGTTCTTGCTCTAACAACGCCAGCAGTGCCGTATGCTGTTCGGGATTTTTGTGAAATCCAAGCGGGAATCTTCGGAAATCCAGAAACACTGTCTCCTCGGACAAAATCACAAACCTCCGGATGTCTTGCAGAATGGGGCCGAGTGATGCTACGCGAAAGTGTTCGTTCATGATCCAAAAGTTGCGGGTTCCATTGTGCGATGGGTAGTAGCCGATCGAGAAATCCAGATAGCGCACACCAAACACGAGCTGGCTCCACACATCCATGCTCTGACGAAAGCCAATCTTCTTCAGAAACGCATTGCCCACGTTGTTGCGTGTCTGATAGCAACCGGAACAGTGTGTCCCAGGCAGGAACAGCTCCCGGAGCGACACATTACCAAGACCCGGTTCGCTAAACATCCACGTCGGTTGGATCTTGAGACAATCGAAGTACTGCAGCTGGCCGGCTTCATCGTAGCTCGTTAGATACAGATCGAAACAGATCGGTTTGGTCTTTCGCTTGGGAATGTGTTGCAGCACCTGGTCGTGACTCCAACCGCCCGGTAACTTCCGACGCCCGAACTTTACATCACTAATCACCTGTCCGCTGTGCACTCCATTGGGGAATACCTTCGCGATTGGGGAAGCATTCGACAAGGCTGGGTTCTCCTCGTACAGACCAATCCAGGCCGGTGGAGAATCACATCCCGGACCCCAATTTATCACCAGCGGAGCATCCTCTACGGAGCGTCCCAACGCGAAAATGGTGAGATAAATTGGACAGCTTTCTGCACTAGCTGTACTTGCGTTGAGATTAACCACTACAACGCACACGACTACTAATACTGTTCTCCAACTACTAAACATTTGGAACGAATGGGTTTTGTCCTCACAACTTCGACACTTCATTGCTTCGACGCGTCCGTTAGCCGTGCGATACTCGCGTAGACTGACCGCTCAGTAGCGCCACAAACTTCCTTTCGCGTAGACATCTTAGTGCGCGTCAGCGTTTTGTCTCCTTCGCCCGTATTTACGTTTGTTTCTTTTCCACACAGCATACATCTTCGCCGGCGGGCGTTGCATTTTGATAATAAAATGCTACAGCAACGATCGGTGTGTTTGTGGTATATGACTGCGAATGCTATGGTTGGCTATGCAGGAGTGTAAGGAATCCCACCCAACAGTCAATAGCCTCATAACACACCAAGCGTTTAGGCAACTGGCGCCGAACGATGGTGGGCGACAATTTGTTAACCAAAAACTCATCTGAAAAAGTATAACAATTTTAAGTTCGAATAAGGAAAATGCTCCTTCAAGCTTCTAGGTGGGTAAGACACGTTTATCATCTTTAGGAAATAAGACACATTAATTGGATTAGAAAATTACACACAACATCGGAACACCTGGACAGATTTGGCCCCAAATACAAACAGTTCTGATTTCAAGTGATTCACATATAAAACAGGTGCAACAGGTGTTCATCTGACTTTACTACTTGAAGGTTATAAATCGTATCAGCACGATTAAGATATCAAACCAGTGTCCGGTGTGGATTACGGGCGTACGACTGGAATTTCGTTCAAAAGTAAGCTGTTTGCAGAGTGGCTGTTTGCACAGTACAAGATAAGAGTTTGATTGAATAATTACTGACCAATTTATGACATTATTTGAGCAGCTGGCGCAAGTTCCTTGCGTGAGAACGGAAGACGCAATTCATGGAATGACATTAAATTCCGCTGCAAATTACCAAAACATGTGTATTTTATTATTAAATTACTCTAGCGGCGATACAAAGGCAATAATTAATTTGTGAAAATTTACAGGACCAAACGAATGCATGTTCTATATGTTATGTCGAGTGTTCATAAATAATGAAACCTCCTTTTATTGGAATAGCTTAATATGCACTGCGCAGAAACACTCTGTACCGTTTATGAATGGAAATATCCGTTCATTTTTTCTACCACATGTTGCAGTTCTAACTTTTTGCCCATTAAGACATCTCTTTACAGTACGACTTCTACTTGTTCTAGCTAATTGACGGCATTCGCTGCTTGTAGTTGCGGTTTGTGTTTGTCAACATATCCATTAAAGCTGTCCCCTCATGGCTGTTGGTTATTTATTTAGCGTAATGTGTTTTCTTGTCCACACATTTTTATATTTGTATAATTTTTTTGCTGAATTTCTTAAATTTTAATCATTACACATTTAGTTTAATTAAATAAAAATATGTATTAATAATTAAATGACCAACATAACTGCTCAATTTTATATTACAGCCGTTTTCAAATATTGTACATGTGTTGCGCATTGCATAACTAACAGGATGAAAGTATCAACATCGGCGCAAGCATGCAGATGCAATGCACATTGCATACTTTGCAGGGCTGACGCAACTGTTGATTTTCGAAACCGGTTTCGAAATGAACCGCTCGTTTGAAGTCATTTAAATTAATAAAACTCATTTCGGAAGCAATCAAAGTGTGACGGACTAAACGTAAGAATTACTTTGCACAAAACATAATTTATGTTCACTACTCCCTACCAGCTACAACTGTTTGCCACAATACATTCTCACACATCAGCTGATCCGAAAGTTCTAAATCATCGGACACATGCTGCCATATTCTCGCAGCTTGTTACAGTTATCATTCACGTTGAAAACGGATGCCGGACACTGGGCAAACATCATCATACCCATGCATCGCAGAATGGTACCGGAGATGGGATGACAGATCTTTTCACCCTCGAAGCTTGGTTCCAGCTTAGCACCGGCCTCGATTTCATCCTTTTTCTTTTCCGCCAGCTCGAAGCAAGCGTTCGTTGCGTCCCGCACCAAGGACATCCATTCCGGCTTATCCTTCACCGCGTCCATGAACATCTTCGACAGATCATCCCGCTTTAGCATACCATCTGCGTACATGTTGGTCGCGTTCATGGCACACTCGGCAATGCACTACGGTGTAAGAGGAGGAGAAATGTAGTTTCGGTAGCGTATCGCTTCATCGAACGTCAACCACTTACACAACCACGCGGAATGCCTTCCATCTGTAGCTGTTTCTTCGTTTGTTCGCCATACTTCTGGTAGCAGTCCATCATGATGGTACCCTCCATGAGCATCGGTGTCGGGCAACATTCGGCCGGGTTCTGGAAGAAAAGCCCCGGGGTAAGCTAAGCATGGAAGAACCGCCTCATCGTATCACTCACTCACCGTATCAACCGGTGGTCCAGCAGCACAAGGGTTATCGGCAGCGTTGACCACCTGTACCAATGCTCCAGAGGTTAGCACCCACAGTGCCAGCTTCAACACGACGTGCCGTTGCTGTCCCATCGCTCTGATCGTTCGACTGCAACTGAGATCGGTGACCGATGGGTCGGTTTCGTTTTTATCCCATTTTCCGATCTACTCATCCCCAATGTCAAGCGCACTATCATATGCACGTGAACCAAGTGTTCCGGCTTGGAGGGCGGGCCTTGCATGGCTAATGATCGCCAGCCACTGATGAGAGTGCATCATTATGCGTATTTGTCACATGCACAACAAAGCCTCCACATGTAGATGTAGACGACTCGTTAGCAAAATGTCAGTAATGGAGCGAACTTATAGCAAAACTGTCCACTCATTCCATGGGAGGGATAGAACGTTTTTCAGGCATTTGGTTGTTACTATGAATGCAAATATCTGGCGCTGTTGATACAGAAAAGAACGGCACTTAATTGATAGGTTGGATAGGGGGATGGTACCGTAGCCTCGATTCTGGTGTACGTTGATTCTGTCTGGATGATTTGTGTATAATCTCACCTGCAACGCCATTTGTTTGGATAATTCTTGTTTAGCTTTGTAATCTCATCTTTAAACTCCCCTTTATTATCAGTTTAAAATTCAGATCAAAATGGTAGATAATGTCATGCATCACGATTTCACTTTATCCAGCTCAAAGTCTGAAGTAGTGTATCTCGATAAGCAAACTAAGTCATTGATAATGTAACAAAATGTTTGTATTCTCGGAAAAATTCCTAATGAGCACAAACGTAATTCGAGATGATTATCGACCTCAAATGCTTTGATAAGAGCTCACTATTAATCTGTGACGGATCAAACTCTTGACGGAGTGGGTAGACCAAATTAAGTTGAGAGTGTCCGAAAAATCGCGTAGACACTAACGGTACGCGCTTCCTCAATTGGATTCTCTCTCCCAGGATTTTCTGCAGAAACTGCGACGCGGGTCCACAAAACGGCAGAACCGAGGATCATATACGATCCGGATTGTCTCGTAAGCCTATTTATGGCCGGTATGACCGATGAGGTGGTTATGCTAAGCAAAACGAAAAAGCTACTAATGTTGGAGCTCTAAACATCCGTTACACTTAGGGCCTTCTAATGTAACTGACACTTCCTCTGAAGATCTGACAGTTGTATCAATTCCATATTCATATTTATAAACTGAATGTGTTATCAACTTAAATGAACATCTAAATATGACACTAATAATAGCTCATGTCTTAGCTAAAAGGTGGCAATGTTTCATCTTCATTAAAAGACACAAGCAGTGTTTATCGCTCTTTGATTGACAACAGCTTGGCGAGTCGTTATCGGGTAGAATCGCGTATAAAAACGCCAAAAGATCTACTCAGTACCATTAGTACAAGTTGATCGGTTATTTAATATTGTTTACTAAAGACGCTACAGAGCACAATACAAGGCATGATGGCGAAAGGAAGAATCATCACGATCATTGCATTGTGCGTTGTCGGGTTTTACTCAGTGCTGGCAGATAATCCATGCCTGCAAGGACCTCCAGTTCCGAAGGTAAGTAAGCACATTTAAAGCATAAGTAAAAAACTATACCGGTTATGAATGATCTCCCCTCAGAATGCAGCCGAATGTTGCGTTACGCCTTTTCTCGTGGAACCAAGCGCCTTTATGACTTGCCATTCGAAGTGGATCGGACAAACTAAACGCCAGATGGCGCTAGAAGGCATTCCACGTGGTTGTGTAAGTAAGCATGTCAAAGATCGATCGCAATAGGCCATATGCTGCTCATTGCTCTGTTTACTATCCTTCTCCATGGAAACACAGTGCGTAGCAGAGTGTGTGATGAACTCGACGAAGCTCTACTCCGATGGGAAAATTGATCGTGAAGCACTGACCAAGCTGTACCTCGGTTCCACCAAAACGATGGCCTCCGAATGGAAGCAAATTACGCTAGACGCGATCGATGGTTGCTTCAAGATGGCGGACTCAATGAAGGATGACATTGAGGCGGGCGCTAAACTAACTCCCGCGTTTGAAGGTGAACAGATATGCCATCCCATCTCAGGTACGATATTGGCCTGCATGGGCATGACGCTGTTTGCGGAGTGTCCTGCAAAGTTGTTCACCGTCAACGATGATTGTAACAAGCTGAAGACATATCATAGCAAGTGTCCGTTCTCATAAAAATGGCGAAAGGGAAAATCGGAAAGAATATGATATAGTGAGTACGTAAATATCAATAAACATCGCACCAATGCACTGTGGCAAATTATCAATTTACGATCTTTTCGTGTTAATTCCGAGAAGTATGATGAGGAGTTCTGGGTGATTAAACGTTTAATGAGCTCGATAAAAAACAAAACTCATCATGAGAGTGAATCCTTTCTCATTTTCACGTTCTCACCAATGCAACTGTTTACACGCGATGCGCTCACCTTCTGTTTACTATGGTGGTATTAGTGTGTTCGAATGTGCATCCGAAATGCACGCCAAAAATCGTTCGACATCGCAAATTGTAGTAGCGCATGCGCTCCCAAAACCAAAACAAACCACCTAGCCCGCTCCGTTTGTCCTTGCTACACTACGCTTCCGTTTGCGAAACACACGCACACACACTCCGGATATAGCTGTCATCTGGATACCGTCACTGCGGTCGAAAAGATTCCATCCAGGTTTCCATCGTCGGTCATAGTAAGAAAAAGAATGCTGTGAACGGATCGTTGGACCAAGCTTGTGTGCATTGATAGCATTCGGATATTCGGTTGGCATTTTTATTTCCCGCCTTGAACGAGCAATGTGAATGCTTACTTCGGAACACAATCGAAGAGCAACGGGCTACGGGGCTAGGACCGTGCGAGCGTCATTATCCACTTGGTAACAGTGTGCAATCGAAATCGTTGTGTGGTGCCTCACTCACAACCAGGACACAGTTGTCCATCCCCGTACTTAGTGCACGACTCGAAGCGAACGGAACGAAATGCTGTGCACCGCACTAGGAATTGTGCTCGGTGTGGTGGTCTCACTGTATGCCTTGTTTGAGCTGCACTACTTTCTGCGGATGTGCCTTTGCGTTGTGTCAGCGCGCTATCTCAAGAAGCGAATGCACATTCTGGACACGGGCACGGTTTTGGGTAAGTGTACATCACGAACGGTGAACATTTGAAGCGGAATAGTTGGATTTTGCATACGGGAAAGCCACGAGGAGCAAGCGTATTGCGAAGCACTGGGCTAAAATTAGCCACAGCGTAGTTGTGTGGTTTCGATCGCTTGCGAATGGAACGGCTAGCAGAGCGGGTCATTAAGACGTGGTCTTCCTTTTGTTTTTTCATTATGAATAAAACATGTGGTGGAGAATTGATTTGTTGTCCCATAGAGCAGTGTGATTCGATTAGAACTGGACCTCACAACTGATTGGATTATTGGATTAAAATCTTTCACCTTTCTTTAGAATTCTTCAATATTTATACGTTTTTCTATCTTTAAAGGACTATGTCTAACGAATGACATCGACACACTGCTGTACCACATGAACAATGCACGCTATCTGCGTGAGATAGATTTCGCACGGGTAGATTTCTACGAACGGACGTCTCTCTACCGGACCATCCGAAGTAAAGGCGGCTCCGTTGTCCAGGGTGCCACCACCATACGCTACAGGCGTTTCATTCGTCCCTTTACACGCTTCACAATCAGCTCGAGGGTAAGTAATCGCATGGCTCGAACACAAGATCGCCTTGCAATGACGATGATCCTTCTCTTCATCTCCGTAGATCGTGTACTGGGACAATCAATCTATTTTCATGGAGCATCGGTTTCTTGGTGGAACCGATGGGTTTATCCACTGTATCGCACTCTGCCGGCAGCGTGTTATGCAATGCTCGGTGGAGGACGTGATGGCAACACTGCTGAAGAGTGGCATTAGTGTGCAGAGCGCACCGAAGAAAGTACCAGCCAACACCACTAGCTCGACCGAATGTCTGGAGAAGGTGGAGTCGGGTACGGGTGTTGATACGGCCAGCCTGTCCAAACCCGATCTACCACCGGAGGTGGCCAAATGGCTCGAATGGAACGATATCTCTAGCGCCAGCCTGCGTAGCGAATGTTGAGGACATGCTCACTCAATCGTTCCAGCACACATTCCAGCCACGCACTCAGACTGCTCCTGTTGTGTGCTATAAACGAGTGTCCGCTTTCATGTAGTGCACCACAGCAAACACCACATTTTCGCACCTCCTGTCCAGTGCAAAGAGCGTGAAGGGAGATGGTTGTCCCCTTTTTAGGCCATGTGCTTGCATTCCATCACCGCACTAGGCGCGCACTAGAACCTTCCCGATCCCGCTAAACTCTCTTTCTACTATCTCTATATCGTTGTTGATCCTTCTCTCTGGTAGTTAACAAATGCGAAATAAATTCTTCAAAGTTGGTCTGGATGTCTGCCATCCTTACTCCAATTTCAAACGCACAGTGTTATTCATCCAGTGTTTCGCTTTATTGGAACGTGTTTGTTTGCTGCTGCCGGTGCTTAGTGACATCAAGCAGACCACCATTCGTATCGTGTATAGAACCCATCACCCAAGTTGCGTGCTAAAGCAGACGTGCTTCCAGAACCTACACAACCTTACTGGCGCAGAGCACTGAACGGGCAGTTCTTCAGGAACTTCCAGATAGCATCACACTCCGTGGAGGACGTGCGCAAATTCGCTGGGCATTCGCTGAACACGGTGGTGTGGATGCAATCGACCAAGAAGCTGGCCTCCGGATTGCATACCTGAGATCCCTTACCGCTTGTCTTCTTCTGGTCAGCAACGGCCTTTTCGAACTCTTTGTCCTTCTTGGTTGCCTTTGCTCCGCACACCTTGATGGCCGAGCGGACCACGCTCAACCATGGGCTATTTTGCGGCAGGCTGTCAGTGAATACGCTGGTCAGTTTCTTCTCATCGAGCTCACCCCGACGGTTGTAGATGCCGGTACTGTTCAGGATACACTCCGACATGCACTGAGAGGAGATAAAGCAAAAAAAAAACTCCGTCCATTAGTCTTTTTGGCTTTTAGTTAAGGACCACATGCCACAATGCTTACCTCCGTCTTGGGCATACCACCGGCACCCTTGTCTGCGGCGTCCTTATCGATGGGGAACTTATCAAAGCAACTGCCTACGATGGACACGTCCAGTAGCTTCGGGATGGTGCAGCAGGTGAATGGATCCGTCTTCAGATCGAGCTTGCCACAAGTGTTGGGAGCACCGGCTACGCTAACCAGCAAGGTGCTGCACACGACCACCAGCAAAGCTTTGGCGTAGATGGGATTCATCCTGTTCGTTGCGATCGTTGTTTGTTGATGGAAACTGAAGCTGATCCGTTGCTTGAATGATACCACACTCATGGTACGGAGTTATTTATACTCCATACTGCTTCCGCCTGATTCCAACGCTCGTTGTCAGTAATGGAATTTTAATATCGCTCCTTTCTTCTTTCTGCAGCCATTTTTTGACACTTCTAGGGAAAGCTTTGGGAAATTGCTCATTAATTACATTATTTTGATGCTCTTCATGATGACCATAGGTGCGGTGTTGTTGAACACCTGCGTTCACAGACCATTACACACCGCCACCAACTCGATGATTGTCGCTAATTCCGCTATGGAAATTAATATAAAATGTCCTCGATCTACTTATCAACTCACAGTGTTAGTATAATCCAACAACATGGCACCATCTTCTACCATCTTTCGCTGGCTGCTATTGTGTGCCGCTTGTGCATTTCTGGAACCAATTTCGGCAGGAGAGTTTTACACAAATTCGCGCCCCGTAACCGAATCTGGGAATGCTACCTGCCCGGACGCTACTGCTGTGCGGGACGTGAAACCACAAAACTGTTGCCATAGCTTCCTCGGGCTGCATAACGCTATCATTGACTGCTTGTCAAGGCCCGTGTCCGGTATCACCTGCATCGGGTACTGTCTGGTGCAGAACTTCCGGGCACAAAAAATGCTTACCAGCATGTCACTGACGGTGTCCAACTTGATCGCCGTCGGACCTAAGCTGATCGCACATTACGAGCAGTGCCATAACCATTTGTTAGAGTTTGCCGTCGGCAATCCGTTCAATGATGACTTCCGGCGTATCGTGTGCGATGACCGTTTGGAAGCATTCTTCGAGTGCATGGTGAAGATGTGGTTGCTGGTGAGTGGATTAACGCCCGCTCGGAAGGCTTTAAGGCTGGGAGCTTTAATACATTGTCGTGTTGGGTTTTTTTTCAGGACTGCATGGGATACGATGACACCAATGCTAAGTGCGTTGAATTGCAGAATGTGGTCAAGACTTCCGAATGCCGCCTGCAATCGTTCTTCACAAACATCGGCACGAAGTAACGGTGGCAATTTGTTTCATATAACGACAATAAATGGTGTAATGGTTTTGTTCACGCGAGAAAGATTTTCGTAGTTACACAGTTGCCTATCTTATCATCTGTTCGAAGCATCAATCTTGCACGATCTTTCCAAACTTTGCCGGAAAAATTCAGCAGGAATCTTTATCCATCCAAGCTTTTGCCGTTCGGAATTTCGACTCTACAACCTCGAGAGGTCTTGGCCTGCCATTTCTGACTTTCTTGACTTGAATGTGCCCGCTTCAGGATAGTCTGCCCGATCGAAGACTAGGGCCACTATCTTCTCGGCCACCGAGCTGCTTCCATTTTGAGTATTACACAATGTTTATGTACCTGCGTAAACCATGTAAGGATAAAGCTCCTTGGAAAGGGATTAAGATCCTTCATTGTCCGGTCCCCTAGCAGATCGTTCGACGAATGCAACAGAAGAGACGCACCACATACCGTTTTTTGCAACTTGGCCCATCACTAAATCGGTACCACTACGACAATGAATTGCAATTCCGTTCGACGTTTGATCTTGCCTTCTGCATCATCGCATCGCGCGGGCATTGCGGAAACTCTTGCAGGCGGCTGCAGACGGTACACTAAATATAGCAAAGTCTTTAAATAGTTTGCATCTCTTCCAGACAGCCAATTTAGTAGAATTCGTCTGTGAATCCAGACATCGTCTCGCCGGTAAATGTGCGAATATTGCACAGTGCACACAACACAAAAACACATTCAAAGAGCGGTTTTCTTGTTTGGCCTAATGATGATGATATTTATGGACCGAAAATGAATTCACCCAGACGGTGCTGTCTGGCGGTATCTTAATATGAAGCACGTGCACATTTGGCAAAGATCAAAATAAACTTCTTACTGCCATTCTTCTGCGGCACAACCACGTTACTACGAATCGAGCGTCATCATGAACAGGGGGATTAGGCACGGGAATGGAGAGCAAACAGTCGACACGGGGCAGTGTATAGTTTCAACATCATTCTTTACATTACCATTTATTGTTACGTTTTTTAAGACATATCCTTACGCTATATCCACACTAGAATTATCATGCTTTTCAAAAATCGCTACATTTTAGGTACTTCATCATACACAGTTGTCTTCCTGTTACGTCTGGGAGAGATCGTGTTGGGTGCTGCTTGGCTCTAGTGTTACTGGATTCGTTCATTTTACATTGCGTGCGCTACAGTTTACCGTGATATATACTATTTTGCTTAGAAGCAAGCTTTTGCATAGTTTTTTAGTATTTTTCCTTGTGTATGAGTGTGTTGTTACTGTTATGCAATATTTCCTGTTACCTCCTGCTCTCAAATAGGATCCACCAGCAGGTTCTGTTTGGTTGATTGATCATCTATCCGAGTCATCTTCGCCCAAGATGCGAAAGAAGAGCTGCTAAGAGCTACTATATTGAAAAACATGAAATCTAGCTTTCATTGATAAAATTTTTGCTAAACCTACAAGTTTTTTTCTTCCTCCGATCCTCCAGTTATCTACCACAATATACACGGTATCAGAAACACACCGCAAGTTGCCCTGCTTTAATTATAAAGTACCAAAAAAGAAAATGTCCCTTCCTCGAAGATCCTTTTAGAGATATACTATTTCACACTTACATCGGAAATATGAGCTCCATTAAACCAACAGGAAAAGGTATTTAATTTAACGATAAGCTTAATAAACCTCACGACGCGAAAATAAAATCCAACGGCAACCGAAGTGCGCTCACGATCACATGCATATTGTACAGTTACGTTTAAAATAAAAGGGTTCGTTCTTATAGTTTAGTCATCTGCCGATCAAAACGATCAAAATTCAGTTACTTCCTATCTATACAGAGAATCCGAGCATGATACCAATCGTTTGGCTTGTGTAACCGCATGCAGACTGTAAAAGTGCTGCAGCGCTGGCAACAAACGGTATACATCCAGAACGAAAAATTTTGTTTCTTCTTGTTTGCATATTTCCACACTCCCTGATACCGACCCCGTTCGTATGCATCTTACTGTATAGGAAAATTTGATTTTCCTTCTAACACATGTTCATCCTGTACCACGACTTGATCCACACTTGATCTTTTATTTTTTGTTCAGAAAGTTCTGTTAGGATTGTTAATGGGATGACGCCTGCCTACTATTTCCCGGACTCATTCTGTTCCATTAGATTACTGCCAAGTGGTGCAGTCTGGAACTAAAGGACTTTTTTATTTCCATTTCATCTGGTTTGATGGTTAAGGTATTCTATTACACGCACGAGATTAATCAACGCTCCGCAACCATTCACCATTCAATAGGCACAGCCCAGGTAATAATGATGGGTATTAATAAACAGACAGGGATATATGCTTCCCGAAACTAGAGGGCACTCAGCGCAATGGCAGCGAGCGTAACACGCTCCGCTGATGGTGCTGATTCGTTGCAATAAGGCTCCTTTTACGACAGGTACAGCCGTAGCACATTTATAAACGGTTGCTGGCAGAGCGGGCATTTGCTAACGGAGGAGGCGCATTTGGCGCATGCCACCACGTGACCGCACGGCATGAACGCCGTGTTGTACTCGTTGACGAAGCAGATCTTGCAGATCTTACCATCCGACAGTACCTTCCGATTGCCCGTGTCATCTTCGCCCTCGTCGCTACCGGAAGAATAATGGTCACTGCAGCGCAGTGTCCGCTCCTCGTCGGCGGCCGGTGTGGGTGAGCAGAAACCACTGGACGAGGCGGGCGAGGTGCTCATAACTGATGACGAAGCCGAACTGATACCAGACGTTGACGGTTGCGAGGAAGCGGACGACATTGACGACGAGGTGCCATTGTTTGCGGCGGCCGCATCCTTCAATTCGTTGCATTTTTGAATGAACTCGCGTCCTTTCATTAGCTGCAGATAGTGACAGTTACTATACCAGATGGCGTGCTGTTCCCACGGCTCATCATCCTGTTCCCAGTCCTTTAGGCCACCACCGCAGCTGAAGCACTTCACCCGATCACTCTTGCCGGTATAAAAGAAGCCGGCATCACTCAACTGTTTCGGCTTTTGCTTCAGTGACGTTGGCCAATCCTCGTACGTTTTCAACCGATCCGCCTCGATCGCATAGTTCGGGTACTCCGGTCGGCGCATTAGACTATGTTCGCCCATTAGCACACCGTTATTCCATTCGGCCGCCGTCATCGACGCCCGATCTTGCTGCAGCCCACTGCTGCCAGTACTGCCGTTTCCACGCACGCCTGTCATCGGCTCGTTCTCGGCAACACCAGCGCCATTGCTACTGCTACCGCTACTACTGAGACTAATGTCGCTAGCACCACTCCACGAATCACCACTCATGCGGTCCAGATCGATCCGTACCCGATCGTTTGCATTCTCGGCGTACGAATGTTGTCGCACGCTAATACCACAGGTATCGTAGCTCGGTTCCGGGACTGCGTCGAGGTAGTTCGCGTTCAGCGGCACATTGTTCGTTGGGCGTTTCTTCAACAGCGAACAGAACGGTGACCAGCGCAGATGTTCCTGTATCACGTCGTCCTGTGGCTCCCACAGACCAATCTCCACCCGGCAGAAATAACACTTTACCGTGTCCTCCGTGCCGACGTAGTAGAATCCGTACCGGGCGAGCACGTTCGGACTGATGAACGATACCGGCCACCCGGCAAATGAGCGTAACCGGTTCTCCTCGATGTGAAAGTATTCCGGTGACATGCATGCCAGATCATCATCTTTCTGTTTATTGTCCGGTAGATCGATCGCGGGCAGTGATAGTGCATGTGCCATCTCACACATGTCGCCGCTGTCGGGCGCTTTCGGGATGGACGATACCGCGGAATCCGAACTGGTGGTCACAGTTGACCCTCTTACTTTTCCTTCTCCGCCTTCTGTACGCTGGACGCGGGCTAGCGATACAACCTTCAGGTAGTTCTTCGCCCAATCGAACACAATCGTCAGCTTGTGCACAAAGATGGCCAGACAAAGCAGGAAGCGCTCTTTATCGTATTGCCGGTCCATGAAACCTTTACTCACACAGTGCCAGGAGCGGAATCGTTACAATCGTCAACACTCGCGATGTGCCAGGCAATAACGTGCTTCCTCTTAGCGGTACGCGCTAGTGATGGTAGTGGTGCTGTGAAGTTTACGTGTGAAGTTAACACTATGGGCTCTGCACACGAATGCAATGGACAGGACAGTTTGTAGATGGACGCAACTTGGAATACGTATTCGCAAACAGCTTGATTGAGAACTGCAGAAAACAATCTAGAAGTTGAGAAGATAGAGGAAAGAGGAGAAGAAATTCTTTAGAATGCGTTAGACAATCGCAGCCCAATGTGAATGAGGGAGATACTACAAACACAAGTAATGTTTATTGATACTGGTATTGACAAACCGGAAGTCTACATTGATAATCGAGTGCATGAATCATACATGATATGAGGAAAGAGATAGTGTGTGTCTCTTTCACGTCATAGAGTCACAGTTTGTGACGTCAGAAGAGTCAGATAGCAACCAACCAGTCACCGATCCATATGGCATGGACCGAATCGAATCTAATCCTTCGCGGAAGGTGCACGCGCGCACATTCGAGACCTCGAGAGAGAACGTGTGCAGCTGATGGATGCGATAATCCTCTTTTCAAATATAAGGGGAATACGAACCTTAGAGAAAAAACTACAATGAAACACAAATGTCCTGCTGCAAACAACCATCCACCATGCAAGAACACGTGCCCCTCGCTTCTCGCTATTCGCTCAAAACCCGATGGGATACGGTGTGGTCCAAGGATCCTTATAGCCATGTGTTCGTGTGCGTAACATAAAAGAAATTCTACTTAACGAACCTTTCCTTTCTCTCTCTGTCTCCCTCTCTGTCGGCAAAAACAAAAATACGTCCCAGTCTATACAGCGAGCAGCGGCAGCGGCAGCTGCAGGATGAAAGTGTCCGAAAAGGATCACGGATCATTGGACTGGCAGGCGACGCACACAACCTGCTGTTTTTTTTTCATCCCTTCACCCCCGACAACTCAAGCTACATTATCCACCCCTACCTTCGCAAGGGAATTGGTTTTAGAGAACACACAAAAACCGAAACAACCACACACGCAAGCGTAGAGCCTTAAGCAGAGCCTGCTGCTGCTGCTGCTGCTGTTCCGTTACTGGTTGACAGCAGCTGCCACCAATTCCTGGACCCGGAGCGTTTCGGTATTGGAAAAACGAGGCAGATGTTTCTGTGGCACACGGCCAGATCATAAACGGTGGTGGTGCTGATTGCTATTTGCTTGTTGAAATTCAACCAACCCATCACCCGTTTCGATCGCATGCGCCTGCCGCCTGATCGTAAGCTGTTTTAATGGTGAAGAGACCACAATGAAAAATGAGACTGCTGCAAGGTTGCTCGCACGAGCAGCTGCCTTCCTGGATGTGCCGATGCGAGGAAGATCTTAAGGTTGTCAAACCTGATGGCATAAACACTCTCTGCACTCTCTGAAGCACTTTCGTTCCAATACCCGCTACAGGATCCGGAACAGGCCACCAAGTAAAGTGTGCGCCAGTATAGGGCGACATTTCGAAACCACCGTCAGTAGCCGTAAAATAATCATTTTCTCTCGTTTTGCCTTTCCTTGAAAAGCCTTCGTTCGCACGCGGCTAGGGGCACGGCGTAACATGGCGCGAGAAAAAGGTTTGTCGTGACCGGTCGAAGTCCGCATTCCATTCCCACAGATTGCTCGCGTTGAGCGTATACCCCACACACCGCCGTCTAGAGGCCCAACTGCCACCACCACCGCGTTGCAACTAACTCTCAGTGGAATAATAAAACAAAGCGAAAATCAGAGCACCGGGCTCTGTTGGGTGTTTCGGTACCGTAGGGCCGATCAGAAATGGATCTCGCAAACTTCAAGAGCGCGATCGTTTCTTTCTCTCGCTCGTTTAAGGTAAGGAAAGGTTCTTCACGCGTACAGTGGAGTTTCCCGAGGTGGAAAAATCGTGTCCAAAAAAGACCAAGTACTCTTCATCTCACGATAATTTTTAAATCTATAATACAATGAATTCGCTAAATCTTTAATGCTGCAGAGTAAATTCAACCAACCCTCGCCTTTAAGCCCTCGCAAGCGACGAACCCCTGATATATTATAGTAACCGAAAATATATTATAGTAACCTCACATGCAGGACGGAATGTAATATTATACCGCCATGTTTAGTTTGAATGGAAGGAAGAAAATACTTTCGCCTTTCTATCCGGTGCCTGATGCACAACACAAGGGCCCCTGCTCTTTTCCCTTTTCCAAAAACTCAGCATATTTTTTTTTTTTATTTTGTTATTACCATTATGCAGGTCGTTCTTCCCTTCTGTGTGTGCGTCAGGCGGCATGGCAGCTGGATGGTTTACTTGCGGGTGCATGCGCTCACTCATCCACACACAGGGCCGGAAGCGAATCGTTTTCGGCATCAGATGTGCCATCGTATTCCCACCACCCCAATTTGCCCACATTCGGCGCATCGTGCGCTCATGCGTCCAATGGTTTCCGGCAAGCCCCGGACGACTGATGTAGTAAGAGGAAGGGACAATATATATCTACCCCGGCCTTTCTCCCTTTTGAGACGCACCCCAAACCCGTAGTACACACAAAAAATAAGCATTAAAAGAGACGGCGAGGTCCATAGCATATATAAATGGTGCCGCTTCCGGCGGATGTGCGTAGGAAAACCGGGCAACACACCAGTAGCAGCCATTTGCATTTCAGAATAAGCGCGCTGTGTATTGTTAACCCTAGGAAAACGTCGTTCGCATACATTTTTGGTACGTTACCCACTGCTGGGTTTTGCTACTTAGCATAAGAGACGGAATTGTTTGCATGTAGGCTTGGAGTGTATGCACCGTGACGTAGACTCTCCCCTTCTCCCTAACTGCAATCTATTGTTTGCAATTCAAAGTCTAAAGTCTGGAACGCGAAGATAGCGATTTTATCTGAGCGAGGCCAAGATAACATAGCAGAGATCGAAGTTCCTGCAATGCGCAGACTTCTTGGAACTGAACTTTATACTACATGAACCTTAATTAGACCAGCATTTATCGTATCTTACCTTTGCAAATTCCCAGAATCGTGAGCACGTATATCTTAGTGTAGATGGATAGGCTCCAATAAATATCAGCTTATCTAGGTGTTCGTTTTCCTTTGGTTTATAAATACTGTGATAAATTCCTTATTCAAGAACTAAGATATTGTAACACACACACACACACGCACACCTATCCTGTGTACTTGATGCTTATCAATATCAATAAAAAGACACGTAGCAACAATTAGAGACACACTTCAAAATAGGTTGGCCTTCGGATGGGTAAAGTTGGTAAAGCGTGTAGCTTTTACTACGCAGTTTCACAATTTTTCACAGGAACAGTATACACTTGAGCAGGGATAGTTTTGTGTTCCACTTGGTCAGAGTCCAATTTGGTCCCTTCTGCTGTGTTTTGTATAACGCCACTCCTGTCTACCAAGGGGTGTTTTGCGCACTTTCTACACACGATAGGCGTAAACACAAACACTACCCGTACACGTTTGAGCATTCGAATTATTCAGGGTTGTTTCCTGCGTACACGGGTTGCACGAAGGAATAGATCACTTCCGCTTTTTCTGTACTATATGAAGCGTTTGTTGTGTTACACGCACTTTTCCTTATAAGAACTCACACCCCGCATTAACGTAACGGTGTACACAAACCAAACGGGGGTTAGCAATACGAGTGAAACTTTGTGTATGTATACTAGGGTGGAGGGTGGGATATGCGTACCAACCCTCTCAGCAGTGCATTGATGTGTGTGCACAGCGCGCTATCGCTGAAATGATGGAAACGACCTTTCCGAAGTACGTTCGACTTCGTACTAACGGCTGCGATCGATCGAACACCCTGCAAACCAAAAGGGGCCTTCTGTTTTTCTCGGCGTGTTTGGAATGCGGCCCTTCAACCTCGTTTCAAGGGTCGTCGTCTTTGTCTATCGCTGTTTCTCGCTCTCGCACACTGTCCCAGTCACTCCTGCATCCAACAACAAACAGATGCGCTTATGCACACACACAC
>KI422995.1:12025-36994 GCA_000473375.1 Anopheles culicifacies | reverse complement strand
CTCCATTTTGAAAACATTTATCATCCCGTGCTATAGCCGTGGTGTGTTTAGCAGTTAAAATGGAAAGTTATGATCCGCTCCTGGACGCCCTTGGTCCCCGTCGGAATGGCCCGGAAAACGAGATCTCGCTTTTGTTTGAGAAATTCGGTAAATGATCGCGAATCGTAGGGGACAATGCAAACTACGACATGGCCTTTACGGGGACTGCCGGTTGTAGGAATAAAAAATGAGAGACCTAGAGAAAGTTGAAGAAGATGGCAACAACGAAACCAATGAACTGGAAAAAAAAAACATGTACATAAGCGATCGGTACACGAACCGATGAAAGTGATAAACGCATACAAAACTTGCTGCTCTGGAACTGGAAGATTGGACTTTAAATAGAACAATACATGAAATCATCACATTCATCGGCGAGCTAAGGATAATCCCTTTATCTACTCACGAGAGCGTAATTTGTGAAGCTCCAGTGCCGTTAGATACTCCAGTGTCTAGACTAAAGGGCGCTTCCAAATCCGATCTCCAACAAGGCACTAAAACAACGGCGGGGCTTTGTACGGTAGCTCTTTCATCTCTCAGATGAATGAACGTAAAAACCTGCTTTCGGAAACTCGGCCGGCAACTTCCAATTCACGCCAAAGGGACACAACTCGTTTTCCAGCCGTTCGCCCCATCTTGCGAGCCTGGGCAAATCTTGCAGTGTCACACTGTAGCACATCGGTGCCCTATGCAACCACCCAGACCAGCTGGAGCCATGATTTATTCGTGCGGGACACATAAATCATTCACGCTGCTGTCACACGTTGCACGTTGGTAGTAGTGCGGGTTTTTGAAAAAAGGGCAGAATGTCGTATGGATTGTGTTGTGGATGGTTTCCATTCCTCACTTTTTATAGCGTTGGCAAGTTCTGCGGGTTAGTACAACGGAAAAGCTGCCCCGGAGACACGGTTTGCAACAGTTTAGTGGAACTCCAGTGTGCGAGAGCGTAAGTGTAAGTGTGTTATAATTTCTATTTGTATTAATTTTTACGTTGGACGTGTGTGAAGTGTACAAGTGACTACAAAATGAACGTACTTTAAGGTTCGTGTTTAACGTCCACTAACAGCTTGTTCCTGGCGTTGAGTATCTTCCATTGGAATGGTTCGTACGCATCTTCCTGCACCGTTCAGCGGCTGGTTATTTTGGAGAGCACTCGAGCTAGCAAAGCCCGCACCTATGTAGATCGCGTCACATCAAGCATTTGTTAACTATGCGTGTACGACCGGTTAAACTATTCCGCCAACAGGCGTAATGGATTCACGCGTCAACATTCGCCCCCGGATCGAACCGATCGTTTGAACGATCGCGTGGAGCGCCTGGTCGCGCCGACCACCTTCACCGAGAGAAGCCGACCTCCTTCCAACATGGTACCATATGGATCCCTGCACGACAGTTGCTTGGGGTTGGGGTTTGGGTTTTCTGTCTGTGCGTACCTCTTGCGCCGAGCGCCAAATCGTTCCAAAACGTAAACAGTCTAATGATTGTCAAACGAAGATTTATAATCACTCCACCCGGGAGGGGAGGGAGACACTTCACCGTTTGCCGGGAGATGTCGGAGAGCATACGATCACCCGCCACACGATTGTGGGCGAAAAAACTCGCGACAATCCTGGGGTTTGCCCTGTTGCTGCGTAACCGCGATCTTGTGGTCGATTTTTTATTTCCTTTTTTTTGTTGGAATCTCACCACAAGCAAGCAAACAAACACACACACACACACACCCGAAAAGCTAAAAAACAAACAAAATCTGAACCGCGCAACACCCCCAAAAGCAGCAGAAATGAATAAATAAAGCATTCCGTGCAAGCGTGGGGGCGGGGGACCAAGGATTGGCAACTGAAACCCTGGCCACAGTACAGTAAGGGTGTGCGCGGGTTTTTATGAATGAATCGTGCTTCTTCTTCGTCGTGTCTTCCTCTTTGCTTCGCTCGCCCAAGATCGCGAGTGTCAATGTGTTTGTTAAGTTGTCAGCTGGGTGGTTGGTGCGGATGCAGCATCTTTACCGCACCGGGGAGTAAACACAAAGGAGGGTACACACCGCTGGGTAGGTATAATTTACGGTGTTAATTTCGGTACATTTTACCAACAACCCGCGGGCATTATTATTTCGCTCGATCGAGTGCGTGATCGTTTCGTGCTCCCGGTGGTGCATGGGAGGGGACGGTGTTGCAATAAATTTCTGACATATGGTTGCGCTTCGTCCGGTGCGAATAATTTGCATTGGCCGTGCAGGAGCTCGAGTTAATTAAATACCGGTTGGACACACACGGCGCGAAAATGCATATTTCGCTTCCGGTGGAAACCCTTCCCCTGGCAGCCTTTTTCCTTTAAAAATGGGAACCATCGAATTAATCAAACACACCGCAGGGAGTCTGCAACGTTCCAGTAAAGCTCCCGGGGAAAGAGCATGGTGATGTAAGCTGAAAGATGTCCAGTACGAACCTCACGGTTCGAGGATGGCCTGCCTCACCAGAACTTAAGGTGTGCGTGTGGGAAGCTGGATTATATTTTTCCTTTTTTTTTGCGACGCTACTCAATCTCGTGTGTGAGCAGCAGTTATTGGTCTGATTTCTTCACTTAAGAAGCTCCACCAAACAAACAAGCGTGTCGGTTGGCTCATCTTGCGAATGTAAACACAACCGTACGCACACAACCACACCGTTGACCATTAATGGAAGGGTGTGAAATTCAACCTCCTTTTGTCCATACGAAATTTGGGAAGCCGCTGAAATTTATGGAGTGTGCAAAAATGGCCGATGTTTTTTGATACACCGGCATACTTTCTTGGCATTGGCTTTCTTATCAGAACTCGTACCGATTAGACACGATCCATAAATTTGGGATTTTGCTTGTTCTTCGGCGGGGAACGACGGAAAGGGATTCGCAGAAATTAATCTTACCAACAACTTAAAGCTTTAAAGATATGAAGTCATTAGCATAAATGGACAGTTAGTGATACGTATGGCTGTATGGTACGGATCGTTTGTAGAACGATTTGTATTGTTTGGAATCGTAAAATATGTAGATAAAACGGCTCGAATGTTGTGATTCACTTTCCCACGAGATATGGGAAGATAATCTGCCACTTAGTCAGTTAAAAAATGTGGCGTGGAATTTTTTTCAAAAATGACTTCTGCAGAAGTCAAGTCTTATTTCCTTTCCAATAAATACACCCTTGAGCGCTGCCGCAAACAAGCGCTTATTTACATTCCGATTACTTTTAATGACACACCTGACAGACCACCGTAGGAATCCACTAGCAAATGGCAATTTCCAGCATCGTGATGCAACCCTGAAACACTCTGAGTAGCCGAGAGTAGTTTAATCGGGATGACATTTCAATACAAAATAAATGCTTTGACTCACTGCATTGATAATGATAACACATGCGGAACACAACATGGCATGAAATGACATAGTTCACGGATAGCACGGATCTTTCGCAGTGCTAGAATCCGTAGAATCTGTTATTGTTAATTACGATAATTATCACCTGGAAATGATATTACCTAGCAGCGCGGGGATCGTTAGTTGCGATTATTTCTCGAGAAAAAATCATCCCGTTCCAATCGGTAGCTGGGAACCGCTTTGGCTGACCTTTCCGCCGTCATGCCGTTACGTGTGGTTACATTTTAATTAGGTAAAATATGATCCTGTCCAGTGTGCCCCACCCAACTGTGGCTGGCTGTGCTGTTGCAAATGCAATGTTGTGAGTGCTTTTTATTGCAACAAACTGTTACACCGTGCTGTGATCGTGAAGGTTTTCGGCGGAGGAAGGCTCTAGGAGCCCGCAGACACCCGCAGAGCGAACTGCCGCACCATTACGCTCGTTTAAATGCAATCCAAGGGCCACGGGAGTAGATTCGATGAAAAGCACTAATTTATTGTCTAACATGTTGGCGAAGCGCGAGCTTCACGCATCGTACATTCGGAATGCGCACCATTCGGCGGATTAGTCGGACGATCTGTAAGTGAACGGCGTAGAGGTAGTAGTGTTCCATTGCTCGCTAGTGGTAACTGATTGATTCCGCTTGCCTCGTAAATAATGTTTTATCGTAACAACGCTTAAAAAGGAATGTATGTGCTTTGGCTGCACCGCGCCATGCAAGAAGGTTACTTGTAATTTATCGACACTTGTGGACTTTACTTTATTGCACCTTGTATTAGTGTTGTGTATTAGCATGTGAACAGTCAAATAGTTAACAGAGCTGCCTAGAGTCAAATCTAGTCAAAATGCAGCATCTCTTCCACCGTTGGTTTCGGCCGATAACAGACACACCGAATGCAAACGATAAACGTAACCTAGAAATGGAGCCGAACATAAATTATAGTTCCGTTCCCTATTTTGGCACGTTGCGCTGTTGGCATGAGCCCGCAGAATCAAACATCGTATTTATGCAAATCCTGCACCCACTTGTGCGCCCATTTCCATTTCTTCAAAAGTTACCATCGTTTTTTTTCTGCAATGCCACTCCACTCGTGCCTTCACTATCAATGAAGTTCTTCAGCTTACACACGAATGTGGGCTGTCGGATGATGTATGGATGATTGTTTTGGTTTGCACAAAAACGAACGGACGAACACACATTTGCCTTGCCGCGCCGGTTTTGTTAAACGGGTGTTAAAGAACCAATCTTTTAAAATATGTCGAGCTCTCGTGATTCTCGCTATTCTGTTTTTTTAAATCGAGCAATTACAATGCATAAGATGATCGATCGATCGATAATTGAGCTATAAACAGCTTGCCTGTAAGTATCGGTGAACACACTCTAATCCTAAAAGATTATTGCTTCTCAAAAGATCGCGTGCCACCAGTGATCCTCATACAGATGGAGGAAGTGTACCAATTTGATCTTTGCTGAATAAAACTAAGATGACTTTATTGACTAACCATTCCATCCGTTCGTGTTGATTTCTTTTGTGCCGATGACGAACGCGTTGGTTAGCATGAGCTGACTGCTCTGACTCGTTACTTTCCATCTTTCCGTGGACCGTATAGAAGGACCACACCCACCCACGTTGTAGACAGAGTCGCAGCCTCATAAGCACACCTGCTTATGTACCACCATACACACACGCACACACCTGCACGGCACACAATTACCACAATCGAGTGGCCAACACAGCGACCCACACTTTCGACCCGTCCCGCCAACGGAACGCTCGCTGAATCTCTTAAGCGTCCGGTGACTTCAACTCCCATACAAGCGACGGACACTAGGAGCGAAGGAACGATCTCGTATTGAGCAATTTGATCGTGCCCAGTCTCGTCTACTTTATCGTCACCCGATTGTGACTTAATTGTAGTTTTATGGTACGGAAATTGTCTTCATCACCTCGTTTGCACCCCCACGATACCCTTGTTTGCGTGTTTCACGAAGGGCACCACTAACAACTGGCCATTCCAGTTGAGGTTTGCAATTGAATCCAAATCCGAATGGCGTGGTGCAGCTAGCGAGATGTTTGCGTGCGGAGTACAGCTTTGGGTTTGGGGTTTGGAAACTGAGGTAGCCTTCACACACAAACACACAGAGAGACATACGCGCACGTACGAGGGTGAGATAAGAAGCCTTTTCCGGTCAGTAGAAGAAGTGGCGCAAACGCCCATTCATCGAACATCTAAGGGAACACGTTTTTATGCAAGATGACACTCGCCTCCGAAAACAAAAAAAAAAAAAGAAACGGAACGTGGTGGAATGCACCCACGAGCGAAACCGGCACCGGTTGGAATGGACTGGCCGGCACGATAAAGGCGACCGAGTCCCTCTGCTACAGAAGATGCCTGGTGCCGTTTGCCAAGACTACCAAAAACGCCGCAGACTAAACGGTTAATGTTCGATAAACATTGAAAATTTATGCTTCCCTTTGCATTCGGTCGTACTCGCTCGCTCACTGCAGACGATGGTGCGTTTTTGCAGACCTCCTTCAGTTCAGTTGTGATTTTGTAACAGCAAAAAGGAGAAACATGTCCGTTCCTGGTTGCTTGTTTTTTCTTTCGGGAAGGGAGTTTTGTACGATCATCGCCACAGATCTTCAGCCCATTCAATGATGCTGGACGGAGTTCGGTAATTTTGGACCTCTTTTGTCCCGGGACTGAAGACGGAGGGTGGGTACTATCTCCATTCATGAATCTTACTCATGCCTCATGCTTTAGCTTCGGTTGCTTATTGAATGGGATGATGGCGGTATGTGTGTGTGAAACAACGCTCCATTCACAAAAGAAAAGGTATGGCAAGACAACGATTGCATTTGTGCGCGACAAAGTTTCAAATGAGGTGGACACTGTGTTGCCGACGGTGTCAACGACGGAGAACGTCGTGCTGTGGCGGATAATCTGAGAGTCCGTGAGTCGTATATCTGCCGACGATCGTTGTTTGATTTTTTTTGTCCCAATATTTTTGTATTAACCTTCACATGAAGTTGGGGCTTTTTTGGGGGAAAATTTCTCGGAAAATAAGGATCAGAAACGGGTCAAGTATGGACACTTCACTTCAATTTGTTTCCTTATTTTAGAGACTTCAGTACGAACTTTTTGAAATACAAATGTTTAAAGACAATCAGTTATAACTGAAAACATTTTTTTCTTCTTTCCTCTACCCCACGCAGTCTTACAGTATTCCTCAGCAACAGTCTACACCTCTGTTCGGTAGCAGTTTGCTAATACGACCCATAGCCTCACCGGATCGAGATAATAACGAGGAGAAACATTTCACACCCAGGAAGCTCCAATCGCCCAAGTCACAACTGTTTATACCGGAACAGTCATCACTACCGCCGCCGGCGCCGGCAGCCGACAACGGATTTGGCGGATCAACGGAACACGATGGGATCGATCGTAGCTACCGGAAGGTGAAGAAGATTGTTAAACATCGACGCCATCCGGTACCGCGACGTATCAAGCCCGGTTCTCCCGGCTGGACCCACCGCAAGCGTCGTTTCAATCCGCACCTCTTCACACCCTTCACCAAGTGGGGCCCGTGCGACTACTATTGCCACCAGAAGCGGGAACGGTATTGCATCGCCAAGCGCAAATGTGGCAATCACATCCAAACGGAGGAACGGATATGTCCCAAGAACATGTAAGCAAATCGAAGTTCCAATGCGTAAGAAAAGGTTCAGTTCCAATGATCATAATGCAATTGTTTATTTTCTCTCCCGCTAGTTGTGTCCCGCTTCACATTCCACCAATACCGACGGTACACATCGAGGATACTAGGGAGGAGCATCATTCGCCGTCCCTTCCACTGAATCAGTTTACGATCGTGAACTTCGATGGACACGTGCAGAAGCAGTTGCAGCAACATGGCAAGAAGAAGAAGAAGAAGATCATCATCCAGGAAGACGATGAGCTGGATGATTCGGACACCGACACCGATTACGTTATACTGAAAAGTCCATCCGCTTCCAAGTATCCATCGTTCCATCGTAAGGAGGAACTATTATCGCAGATGATCAAGGGTAAACCGTTGCTGATTAATCTGGACGATTTCGACGATAAGCGCATCCTCTCACCGAATCTGGCACTTGCGCCACACTACGACAATGGCTACGAAACGGCCGCCCATAAATTTGTAAAGTATCCAAGACACCAACCACACCAGTATCATCTACCGCGAAGGCAACTGTCCAAGTTGAGTGACTACTTCGAGGATTACTACGATCATCTGTACCGTGATGGTACGGGATTCTCCAACCGTAAGGGTGAAGAATATCCCGAAACGGACGATCAGGAAGAATGGCATCCAATTGCTCCACCGACAGCGAACCTCAGCCAGCATCGTGGAATGTCGGATGGATCGCAGCGTCTAGATAGAAACTATGGCGCCATTTTCCAGCACACTACCGAAGCGATCGTGGCAAAGTTGATGAATGATTCCAGCAGTACACAGCAATATCAACAGCTGTTGGAATCTTTTTCCACTGCAACTACGGATCTCGTCGGAGGTCGTCATGCAAAACGTGAGATTGATGACGACTCTTCATCCACTGAGAATGAAGAAGGGCAAGGAGCGATGGTCAAGTCGGGACCAGCAATGTCTCAAAGGAAAGCACGCGAGAAGGCTGTGTTTGAGATGCCCCGAAAGGTGGAGAATCCCTACACAAAGTGGAGCAAATGGACGAAATGCACGGCCAAGTGCACAACGAGACGATTAAAGTAAGTTCTGCCCGGTGGCCTTGGTATGCAAAAGGGAACATAATAACCGAATCTTTTTTTCTTTCAGACGATGCCGAATACCTTCATTCTGTGGGAACGAAGTCATCCGAGAGATTGCGTACTGCTACACGGAGGGAAGCTTCTGCGAGGAGTGGATCGGTAATCAGCTGTACCAGAACAGCCGCAATATTATTCTACCGTCGGCGATTCCACCTACGACGACGACCACAACGACCACAACGACCACGACAACGCCCCGACCCATCAGACCGAGACGACCGCATCCGAATGGGTTGAGCCGTAGCGACACGCCGGCGCTTCCATCCACGATCTCTACCCAGTTATTCTCGAACCGTCGAGGGCTGCTGCAACCGGAGTACATGCCACAGCAGCTGACCTGCGGTTTGCCGATGGTGCGTGACAAGCCAAAGAAGAACTATCTCTACAACATGCTGCGAATCATTGGCGGTAAAACGAGCCGCCGTGGACAGTGGCCCTGGCAGGTGGCCATTTTAAACCGTTTTAAGGTATTGCCTGCTACTACTTTCATATTTCACAATTCCCGTGGTACTCACTGCTACTTTCTTCTCGTCACTCATTTCAGGAGGCTTTTTGTGGTGGAACTTTGGTATCTTCCCGATGGATCCTGACCGCTGCTCACTGCGTGCGGAAACGGTTGTTTGTGCGACTTGGTGAACATAATCTCCAGCAACCGGACGGCTCTGAGATAGAGTTCCGTGTTGAGCTAAGTATAAAGCATCCGCGATACGACAAGAAGACGGTTGACAATGATGTGGCACTGCTGAAACTACCACGGGAAGTGGAGCGGTCAACGTTTATTGGATACTCGTGCCTACCGGAACGGTATCAAGCGCTTCCGACCGGGCACACATGCACCATAATCGGGTGGGGAAAGAAGCGTCACAATGACGATGCTGGTACGGACATTCTGCACGAGGCGGAAGTACCGGTCGTACCGAATGAACGGTGTCGGGCCGTGTATCACGATTATACCATCACGAAAAATATGTTCTGTGCGGGGCACAAGCGTGGCCGGATAGATACGTGTGCGGGAGATTCGGGAGGTCCGCTGTTATGTCGCGATGCCACTAAGCAAAACAGTCCCTGGACCATCTATGGCATCACGAGCTTCGGCGATGGCTGTGGGAAGCAGAATAAATTTGGCATCTATACCAAGGTGCCCAACTATGTCGATTGGATCTGGTCCGTCATCAACTGCGATGGAAACTGTCGAACGTGAGATCTGGGCATCTTGATCGAGTAGATCAAGGAACAAACGATTTCCTTGAGGAATTAATTTATTAGCACCGCAACGGAACGACATGCGGTGTGATGTGTAGAATTCGGTTCACCAGATAATCGATACAGTAGCGACGGACAATGATCTTTGATAATTATTTATTTGCGTGTAAGCCAGATTACTGTGTATAGTTTATTTACTGTTTAAAGAGAAAAAAATAAAGTGATAATTAAAGGTTTACAAAGCACGGTCACATTTATACACGGCGTTTAATAGAAAACGTGCGAAACGAGGTGAAAGAAATATCGTTCGAGATTTAAAATTTGAAAAACGTTGTTTCTTTTAACTCCTAGGTGATACTAGCGCCACCGTAGATAGCGACGGATATAATTGTAACCATACCTGTCAAAGTTCGTCGACATCCAGCTCTGTCAATGATTGTTTACAAATGAAGATAACTTTGGTAAGCGTTTTGCGCAAATTCGTTCTAAATGTAAAAATGTAAATGTTTGCAATAACAAGTGCATATTCCATCATTAAAGTTTTATCATGATCTCAGTGCACGGTTGGAAACGCATGTGAACAACGCACGAACGGGTTGCGTGGTGTAGAAAGTTAAAATTCACGACACGTCACAAGCCCGCAAAAGCAGCACGACACGTCATTTGCCGGGAAATCAATCAACACTGGTGACCGAAAAAGACCGAAACCGTAGCAGATGGTTGATTTGAAACCCGGTACGAATCGGTGTAAACGTTCCAAATCCTCCCTCACTCATCAATATTGCTGTGCGTGAAGTTTTCGCCATCACCATGGGCAGATCGGTGTTGTGTGAATCGTTCGTGGAAGACTATCTGCGCCAGCTGAGTCGTAAGGCAGGAGTATGCATGGGGCTACTGATTGGACAACCATCTGCTGGTGGGAAGGATTACATTGTCCACGCGACTCGCATCACGGGCCAAGATGAAGAGGAAAGCGATGAAACGCAGAAGCTTAACGCGACTGTAGCGGCCCAGCAAGCGCTGGATGCAACTCGCATGCTTCCGGGTGGCATGTACGTGATGGGCATCTTTGTCATTCATCCGAAAAATGTATTCCAAGAGCAAACGCTGCTAACGTCGGTAAAGTTCATACTGATGAGCATGAAGGCTACCTTCGATGCTAATCCTCTACTTATGGGCACATGCGACGAGTTCGAGAAAAGCGAGAAGTTAGTGCTGTACTATTCGTCCAGCAGTAAAACACAGATTTGCAAAACGGTTTCGTTGGCGGCAGAAAATCCCACCGTACTTCCGTGCGAATGGAAGTTTGTGGAGCGTCTTACAACCTGGCACAAGCTGAACGTCTACTTCGAGACGGACGACGTGTATCCGTTGAAACGAAAAAGCGACCAAGAGCAGCACGACACCGAAGCTAATCTGACGGAATGTGCACGAAAGCTGAAAGATCAACTGATGGATGCGAAAATCCTGTTTGACGGAGCCCCAAAACTTGGCGCCGATACCGTGGAAGGTGTGCTGACCATGAAAAATCAGGACAAATTTCTCGCCAACGTTTATCTACCAACGGTAAGTCGAAGGAAAAAGAGTTACTTACGATGATTGACCTTTTAAACACGTGTTCGTTTCAAATTGCAGTCCACGGAGCTGTCCGCCAACGATGCCAAGATAGAACGATTCGAGGGCACATTGAAGTTTGATGGGATTGTCAGCTCACAGATATACATCCACTCGCGGTGCACTTTCAGCGAAGCGGAACGCTTCATCGTCGCCGATATCGTACGTTCGCTCATGTCGCGCATTCAAATCCACTGTGATTCCTTGGTACAGACTGAAGACACAACGCAGGATAAGATAACGCTGAATGAGCTGCCTCGTCGCATCTATTTTCCCGTGCGTGCCCAGGGTGGCTTTCCGGTGCAGTTTAGTGATTATCTGTTTCCGGAGGAAAGCGCCGAAACGCCACTAGGACGGATAAAAGAACTGCTAGACATCGGTGTTACCGTGAGGGACCTAAATTGTAAGGTCGAGCTAGTGCCTGTTGTGAAGGAGGACGAGCGGCCTGCCGAGGAGACGGTGTGGCAGCGCTCCACAAACAAGGAAGATGATTTTGAAGGAAAGCTTAATCTGCCAGTTGTTGGTGGACTGGTAACGGTGATTGTTTTGTTGATTGCTTTGTTGGTGTACTATTTAATGAAATAAATACACGCATTTAATTTTTTTTTCATGAAGCAATGTGTATACAAATCTGATGGAGTAAATAATTAAATAAAAAAAAGGGAAAATAAAAGGGCTCGCCCTACATAACACCATGGACGCCTCCATCGATGAGACAAGTGTCACAATTGGGAGGGAAAATCAAACACCCATCGACGAAAATGTCATAGCAAGCTTCTGCGTTGCCATAGCAACGGAGAAGAAAGAGCGCAAAAGCGCTAGGCATCATTTCGCTGCCAAATAAGTGGCATCAGTTTCAGTTCAGCTTCGGTACACGTCGTTCATTCGCTTTCGTCAATTTTAATTAAGTGTCGTGTAAACATGAATTCCGTATTAAGTATGACATCGGGCGAAGACTTAAAGAAGTATCGCTTCGTACTTAAACTGTGGATCGTTACGAACGACGAGTCGATTAGCTATTTAAGGTGGAACTGTGATCAAACTTACCTCATCGTCAATATCTACGAGCTGATGCAAATGTTCTGTACGGGCGAATCCAACATATTCACGTGCAATACCATGGAGAACTTTCTGTGGCTAATGTACAAGCATGGCTTCGATAAATGTTCTCGGGACGTGTTGGCCGAGTCAGAACGTTACGAACACGAACCAGATTGTATGGTTTTCGCGCATCCACAGTTTATTGGCAGTAATGCGGCAATGTTCGAAGCATGGCTTTCGTTTCATTCGGTACGAACGCATGACATGGAGCAAAAAGGAAGCTGCACGATACCACCCCAGATCCACTTCATGGTTCGAGAGAACATGGATGAATTTGCCGGGGTCAGAATGCAAATTATGTCCGTAATGATGTACCTGGAATCGCTATTGCGCCAACCATTGCGCACACAGGAAAATGTCGCCATTGCAATCCCCGAACAGCACGTCGATTACCAAGTGATGGATGAGCCCGATTATTTTAAAACGAAAGAAATTGAAGGCAACTACGGTCCGGTGACTGTGAGCGAGTTGAAGCAATGCCTTGGCGAGCTACTACCCAGAACGCAAAATGACTTGGCAGATGGTAAGAGTCACGGTTTCTCGCTTCATTTTATTTTGGTGAAATATTGATGTGCCTTTTTTATAGATAATGCTGAAAATGAAATTGATATGGAGGAAGTGGAAGTTCTAGAAGACAACGAGGCGTCGGAGGAAGCTGATCTTGATATTATGGTTGTGGAAGAACCAAGTGCAATCACAACAGAATCGTCCATATGCCTGCAGTTTAATGATTTACGTGAGCTGTACGAGAACGCCGATGTCTGGACGGATTCAGATGGAAATCTGATCGAATATCATGAGGTGTACGAGTTAGACGTCGGAGCGCCTCAGGCAGTGAAGGTTCAGGAAGTGGAAGAAGAAGACAACATTTCTCTGCAATCCCTTTCGATCTTACCATTGCAAACGTCGGAGGCAGTAGTAAAAATGGATGACAATATCTCTGCACACCTGACGAACAGCGTGCAGGCTTGCCTTCCTGCACTCGATTACGAATAGAAATGTTGTGAAGGCATGTTTTAAAATGTTGTTAATTTATGCGGTTTTAAAATAGATTATATATAAAATTGTACCCTTAACACGCAAAAGAAGAAAATTATAATATTTAAATACAAAAAACAGATGAGTTTTACGCCAAATTATGAAATAATATTTTACAAAAATAAGCAGCAATTAAACCGCTATTTTGACCTTAGCTGCTTATATCTGATTAGTATCGTCACATTGAACCAGTACGATTGGGCATTCGTCTAGTCGCCGCCTAATGACCAGCATATACAAGGCCAATTATGATGAACGCGGAAAAGCCTCTCCACACATCAGTGCAATGTTATGTTTTGCAAATGTCGAAGGAAATCGTTAGAGAAGACATATCTGCCCACCCAGCCGTGGTCAAGTTCAATTGGACTTAGATTACAGTGTGTACAGAGGGCACATTAGTTCGAATCGAACGATCGAGAACTGTATGTTGATGGAGGGCACTTGAGGGGTTTCAGAGGTCGTACGCCTCAGCGTAACTGTAAAGAGATTCCAGGCACGTAACGCACCACCGAAGGATGTCTTATTTTTGGACACTTGTTTACATTTCCTTCTAAATCACACGATCGCCGTCCCGTGAGGACGTTAACCGATAGAGACCCCGCCGTTGAACGATACGTGGTCAATGTCACCAACAGCCCAGGGGGTACGTACGTAAGTGAAGTGCTTTAAATGGCCTTCACGCGTGTGCAAAACTTTCCAACATTTCGTCATTGTCTAATGTGATGATGGCCAACAACAAGTATACTTTCCCAATACACACGGTTCCTACAGCGCAGAAGATGCGTTACTTCTGTTTACCTTAGCACAAGGTACTGCCACCCTTTTAGCGTCCACGCGTCTCTCGTGGTGCGCCAATCAGCATATTAGCGCAAATTTCAAGGTTGCGTTGCTGAAGACGTTACATAAAATACAATGCGACAGCATCGATGCGGGCATGGTGCAACAAAAGCGGTTGTCGCGTAATGTTGACCATCAATTGCCCCATTAAGAGACCGGACAACACAAGGAATAATTGCGGAAAATATGTCGAATCCATTCTCACCAGATCTTAGGTGGGCGCAAATGTGTCTCACGCTTTGTGTTTACGTCTAGAATTCGTTTGATAGCTTCATTTAGAGCCAATGCTTTGCTGCACAGGTTGGGATGCAGATCTTTATTCACAGTTTGCAAAAGGGGAGTTAACTAGTCTTGCAAAAGGTATTATTATTTTCTGACAACTTCCACTTGCTGATGAGTTAATTAGTGTTGAACGGAGCGTTCTATCCTTCCATTTGCTTGTGGCACTTGTGTTCGGAAACGGAAATCCGCCACCAAACCCCTTATCGTCCCCTTAGGTAAGGGACTTAACAACGATTGCTGCGAAAATTGTTCTATTTAGTTCATTTGCATCGAGTTCGCTCTCTACAGTAACAAAACAAAACACACGTTTGATTCATTTTTTTTCCTCCTTTTCCTGGAAAAAAAAACATTCGGAAGAGGTCTTCTTTTAATTTGCTACCACCTTCCATCTTTCATGCAAATTGGACCGTAACCGACAGACCGGAATGCCTGCCGTGGTTCGTGGTGCTGCTTGGTTTTATTAATTATTCCTACGATGTCGGCGAAACGATCGAGTGGCAGCAGTACACGTGGAAGTATATGAGCAGTAGTTAATTGAAATCGCCGTCCCGATGCAAATGCGCCCCCGTTTTGTGGTCACTAAATGGTGGCGCACTGTCATTCCAACCAACGTGGGCGAGCGGTGTTGGTGTTTGGACGAAGCTACTCGACGGATAAAATCTACGAGCTCTTCTCTCCTTCACTAGGTCAGTGGGTAAGGTGGCGCTTGTGATACGCGGGCCTTGAATGGCATCGGATGAACGGCTGTGCTGTGCGTTATTAGCCGGACCACAAGCATCGTCCGATGCAGAAGCACCTCACCCAACGCATTCGTCGATGATGTTTAAAGGTATGCCAGCGTAAAGGAAATCGTATATGAACGCAGATGATTGGATTGTGTGTCCGTTTATGGTTTCAATTTTCCACACACTTTTCGCCACCTTGCACAATTCTTGGACCATTGTGTCTTCATTTCCGGTTTCTTCCATTTCTTCTCGTTAGCGTATTTGCTTTGTTCGCAGCCGGAGCACCCTAGTACGGTAGACGATGACCCTGTCTTTGCGCGGAGGATGCAACATAGCGAAGGTTAAGGGTATGGGAACGTTTTTTTTGTATTTAAATGTATTTATCATTTCTTCACACCAATTATTTCTGTACGTTTAAAATTGGAATAACGTATTTTACATAATATTTGGTAACTATTTAATTGGGTGTTTTGATGGTATACGTAATATACCGCAGCACGATCGAAACCTTAAGTCGGACAGCCGTGAAACTTCATTTATCAATGTCTGGTGAAATTTGCACTCTTGATCCTGATTTTGTGTGCTTTACTTTCTGGAATTTGTGTCTCCCAAGCTGGGTGGGAGGAAAATGATTAACGAGCCTTACAGGCTTATGAAATGAGTTGCCAATCTCCTAGGGCACACGGTGAAAGGTACGCGATCGTGACCGGAAGATAGACAAAACGCAAAACGCTTACCAGTGCCAAAAATGTGCCATTGTAGAAACCCTACGTCTTTGGCTTTGGTGTCCCGTGAAGTCAATCACTAAAAGCTTTAGGTTTAGGTTTGTGGGTAGAAACCATTCTTCAGCTGCTTAAGAGGTAACGACTTCCGATAAACGAAACGAAATCTGCACTGCAAATTATGACACCACAGAAACAATGACCTCACGAGCTGTGTGTGTGTGTGTGTGCCGGCAAAGGTTTATGAGCGCCGTAAGGGCAAAACCAGCACGCCGATCAATGTCGGTAGAGCGTCACATTTCAAAGGCGATCATAAATCGCACATGTGAAGCACACATAAAACTCGTGCCAGTTAAAAGAATGATCAAGTGTGCAGAATATGGCCATAATCGTAAACACTTTTCATTGGCCAATTAAAATCCAATCCTAGAGCACGATGGGAAGAGTTTTACGGAATTCTATCTGGAACGAGTAGTAAGTAGGATCAAGCCCGGTCGGACAGTCGGAAGGTTCGCTAAGAATGAGTACAAGGGTAATTAATCGATCTAAGTCACCACACGTTAATGATCTGCTGTCATAAACTGTCTCCATGGCGAATGGTTGGTGAGCCGGGTGGAAGACAAGTTGTCAACCTCGATTTCAACCACCGAAGGTAAGGAAATGAAAAGCATAATGCAGTCGGTAGGTTATGTAGCTCCAATACTGCCAGATTCAATTCCCATGAAGCTCTTCAACAACTCTTTGAGGAGGGCCTGGAGCCCGAGGATGATTAACGGTCTGTCATTTCGCCTCCTGCGGACAACGGAGTGGACGGAAATGCAAGAAATTGCAGCTCACTGCAAACACGCTCGTGGCTCGAAAAGAATAACAAAATGCATAAAGTTTCAATTAATCGAATCCAATTGCTGGTGGAAAATTAATCGAAATGAATAGTGTGTGTTTCATTTCCCACAACCTCAATACCTCAATCAGTGCCGCAGCTCGATCACATCAATTTTATTCTTTAAGGTCATTTCAGTGGACTTCTGACTAACGAGTGCAGGTTGAAATTCTTAATACGTTTAATACACAAATCTAAGACACACACGTTTTGCCACTCATAACAATCATCTTAACAGCTCTGTAATGTGAATCAACAGCCTTCACACGCCCAAATAACTGAAGTACCTCACGATAGTATAACGATTATCGCTTTGCACAAGGTACGACATAATGCCTGCCATAAACATTTGTCTACGATGATGAAGGTGACAAAAATCCAACAAACAAAGACACGGTTCAAGTACTCCGATGGCATGGGACGCGGGCATGAAATAGAAGTAGAATGAAGGCACGATTATTCCAACATTAAAAACCCCACGACAAATGGTTTCTTGTGCTACCGAACAAGTGCGCTGATTGCACGTAATTCTTCGTGCACATCGGGCAGCACATGGACTGAGGTGAAGCTTCCACAATGCCTAGAACACGAAGCAACCAGTAGTCTAGAACTTACTACGTCACATAGCCTTCGAAAGGTGTAAAAGGGAGCCCCCTTGTTCCTGAAAGGTTGTTGGCTCCGACCTACTGCCGTGAGCTAGACTGATAGAATTAAAAACTGAAGTAATAAAATTGCATCGAGGGCTTATGGATGAGGTGGGAAAACGAGTTGCAATTATGATTAATGTGCGTTGTTTTGCATTTGCGCAATTTAGATCGAGAATTTTGTGCTCACTTAATTCGCTAGCGATCATCTACTCTGGTGATCATCAGCATGGATCATCGATCTTCAGTGTTGGGCTTCTTTACAGTTGAGGATAAATAATAAAGATGGATGTTATTCGAATTGAGTGACAAAATCTAACGAAGAATAACTACAAAACCTCAATTAAATGGGAGATTGGATGAAAAGTAAGCCATCGTGACAATGTGGTAATTATAGTGCATTCGATTACAGATGGTTAGCGTTCTATAGAGATGATTCACGATCATCTTCGGTTCCATAATGCTACCCCCCATCGGCAGTTTCACATCACTTGCTTCCCATTCCCATTAGCAGGGGCAATACCCGTGTGGGTGCACTGGATGCATCCGATGTCACACTCGCAGGGTGACGTATGCCCTTGAAATAGGATCCAGTTTTCCAGTGCTGCCCGGGTGCCTGCCCGTCCGTCCGTAACAACGCAAATGTGGCGCGGACAGGTGTCCTTAACGTTGGCGATTAGGTATCGCTTGACCTAGAACTTCAACCGTGCAAAGCTGGTGTGATTGCCCATCCACGTCTCTTACCGGGTGACACACAGTGGCATCACAACAATGAGCCATCTCCGTCGTGCGATCGGTCCAGTTTGATGGAGGGATCGCGCGCTACGCTCACGAATTCACGCACCACACTTTGCGCATGCCATTTTCCGGTTCCAACCGGCTTCCGAGCCGGTGCCATCATCTCGCTCGAGGGCGCTAATTAAGTCATTTTAGCAAATGCTGGTTGTTGTTTTTTTTTTTTTGTTGCTTCGCTCGGAGTGCGCTGTCGATACAAGTTCGCTCAGGCTTTCAAAGACAAGTCCCAGCTTGCCGATTTGTCCCGGCTGAAGGTGAAATGTGTACACAATGTGACTATTTTTCTATCGCACGACTCGACGGGAAGATGATTTATCACCAGCTTGGTTGTTTTGTATTTCTTTTTTGTCCCTTTTTCATCAAACAATTGTTTTTTGTTGTATTAATAAAGCTATCGATGACGTTATGAAAGTAAAATGAGGTGATGAGGAATTACAAAACCTTAACAAATCTTGCAATTGATCAAAAGATTTAGGTTTGATGATTTCCATTATAAAATGTAAGCGGTAAACGATGAAAAATCAATTTAACACACCTTCAGTTGATGATCTCCACTATTACAGTCGCAAATTGTAGCTCACCAACTTTCACCCAGCGCGAATTTAAAATGGATTGCTAAATGCGCACCCATATCTCGTAACATTCTTGAACCCCTTTGACCCCCATTCTCGGTAAGCTGAGAACGTAAGCGTACCAGAACAACGCAAAAAAACGCAACCGAAGATTGAAATCGTTAAATTGCAACCAATCTTAAGCCGTTAATAGCTAATTAATAGTAGACGTTTGCAATCGATCGACGTTCCGATTATGAATCGATCAACTTCCAACGCAAAATCGCACCGATCGGAGTTATACGATTCGGATCGATCGTGTGGTGATGATCGATTTAAGCCGTCCATAAATCACCCCCGGATCGATCGATTCCTGGGTGCGAACCGTCTGCCGGTGTAAAGTACCTGCCATTTACGCGCACAACAACCGATTGACCCCGATTGGGCCGTAAAATGGTGTGCGCGCGGCTCCTGCAAATCGATCGTGCGATGAACGCGTCGAAATTGAGGATGGAAGCAATCGCGTACGGATTCGTTTGAAAGTTCCGCGGAGATAAGGGAGAAGCTTTACGGGCATTATTTTCACATGGCCAATTTGAAACTAGGGGTCAATTTCGAGTTTTCTTTGTCGATCAAATGTGTTAACTTTATGCTTTATTTTTAAAATACAAGAACAGACTATTGGAACAAGAGCAGATGGAAATCCAGGCCAATCCAGCATTAAAACGCATCGGATGGAGGACAGAATGGAAGATATCTCGATCCTTCTAACCCTGAAGTAGTACTAAACCTAAACTGTCAGCGATACCGATCATCGTTCGACATAAATTTTATGTTACTCCACCAGAACCAAGAATCGGGATGACATTTGCATCGGTGAGTTCTAGCATCCGTTCTTTGCCGACGTGATGACATACTGGATTTCATTGCTGATTGAACCATCGCGATACGCGATGCTACGTCCTGTCCTGCGGGCTGACCTTTTCCAACTTGTACTTCGTATAAATAATCTCCTGTGAACGTGAGTGCAAATGCTATGCTACAGTACCATTCTGAAGACCTTTAGCGAAACGGTCGGCGAAAAGATTTTGGGCGTTCCATCACCGGAAGCGGTTAGAACTCGCTCGATGTATGGTTTGTGTGACCTTAAGAAAATCGATCGATATGTTGAAGTGAGCTGTGTTCTAGTTACTTATCCATCTAGCATGAACACCCGCGTAATCATAGCGTAAGCTGATGCTCGTTCCGATTGAAAACATCATAAATCATAGCACGAGAGTCGTACTCGCTTCTTTGGATCATTTATTCCACAACGACCCATTTTTTCTTGTGGAGATCCCTGGCGATGTCCCCGGGAGGACTTCATGTTCATTGCCCGAGTGTACGGGATCGCAAAAGCAGCAATTAAAATTGTCCTTTCAATTAAAATTCCACCCCTACCGCAGTTGATTGCTCCCCCTTCCCCTCTTTCCAGCTCACCGACCAACGTCAACGTCGACGAGGAAGCAAATGGAACGGGTACAAGAAGCAGCAAAAGAAGTAGCAGAAGCGCAAATATCGGTGACCGTGGCACACACCACACACATACATGCACGCGCGGTCACGCCGCTGGTGCCGACCGCTGATCGAGTGTGGGTCCGGAAGCGTAGTGGCGGATGTTTGGAATCTCGGACCGTGGCAACACTCCGTCGTGCAATGGCGTTGACATTGAACTCCAAACCGTTTGCCTGTGCGATTGGTAATTATGCATGCTCGTAGCGTATATTAGTACCCGCTGACTCTTTCACGCCAATGCACCCCCTCACACATGCACCCTCCGAGCTGCTATAAGGCGCTCGAATGTAGGAGGCTTCGGTTGTTGGTGGTGCACGCGTCCGATTAGCAAACGATTGGCGAACGCACGGATTAAGAAGGCGCCGGGTGCGGAAACATGATTAGTGACAGTGCGGGTCGGTCAGTCAGTCAGCACCACGGTGACGGTGACGAAGACGATTAGCCGAGATTAGGCTAAGGGACCACTGCGCGCTTGTGGTGCATTTGTTGCAATCAACCACTGCGAGGGTGATTAAAACTTAATTGCAACGTGTAAGTACACTCTCATCACCAGCGCAATGTAAACAATTACCAATCAAAGCGCGCAACACAATTAGACACGACGGTGGTCAAAGTTTATTAAAGTGGGTGCAAATACTACACCCCGACCCACGGGGGGGCAAAAGTACTAAAGGCGCTAGAAAGAATCGATCAAGACGCCCGGCTCCGGGTGGGAGTTTAGATATGATTCGGAAAGAATAAACAACACCGGTGGGTTTCTGTTCAATACCACACGTCCAAATAAACAAGTCCCAGAAATAGCTATCGCCGCATGATCATCGTGGGTGGCCTTTGGCGCACAGGGAGCTGAAAAACATAAATCGTGCCCTTTTGGGGGAAAAAAAACATTAGATGTCTCGTGAGACGGATGTGGAAGTGTGTGTGTGCCGCTGCATCATCATCTATTTTCGATAAACATTTCAACATGTCAGCATATTTACATCTATCAATCATCTGGACTGTGTGTTCGCCTGGTAAAGTAGAACACGGGAAGGCACCTTTGGTGTTTGTAGGACAAAATGGGTTCTCTTCTTCACCGTTGCCCTATCAAGGCCAGCACCAGGTACCACATGCAAAGGGATGCCATTTTGGAGCGCTGAAAACGACTTACAACGCAGCTTACATGATGTCGCTCAAGTCTTGGGCAAATTACATGTGCTGTATTCGTTTCGTGAGTTAGCAAACGTTGTGGGTTTGTTTGGAAAACGAGGAGCAGCATGTGGTTTAGTATTGTACCTCACCACGCTGTATCGCCTTGGTGAATGAAAAAAGAAACACATCGTGTCTGCAGTAAACCCGATCCATTCACACGACGATGCATTCTGCATTCTGAAAACCGAAGCAAACACCACCCGACTGTTGCCCATCAGCCATTTATCGATCGTCTTCTGCACGAGGGTAGGGATCGAAGTCAGAACCACCCCCGACTATGCCCGATCGTCGGTCGTCAAAACAATGCAAACCAACGCATTAGCACACACACAGATACAAACAACAAAGAAAAGAAAAAAGAATGGTAATCAAAATCGGCCACTGGCTTTTAAGCACACGCGGGGTGGTGGACACACGGTTTTATGGACGGATGAGTTCGATGCGCAGCACAGCGACGAACCTTGGCGTTCACGCCGCGTTCGCTGGGGTGGGAAAAATAAAGGATGAACGAATTTTTCCACCAGGAGTTGAAAAGAAAAAGAGCGAACCGAGCGGAGAAAAACTTACCACCGCGACGGAGTCGTGGGCATGGGCAATTGTGCGTTCCAGTCCAGTCACTTGTACGTACGCTAGCCAACAGGCCGTTTGGTGTCTTCCACCGATCGAGCTCGTTGGAGTATTTGATTGTTTCTGTATTGTTTGTTTTTCTTTTCTTCCTCCTTTTTTTCATTTTTTTCCTTTTCGGTAAACTTTTGTGTCTGAGGAAGTTTTGTGTTTAAGTTTTGTATAATTTTAAATAACGTTTCTATTGATATAGAAACTACCTTCAGACTGCCTGTATTAAGGATCGTTCATTCATTTATCGTACAACCGTGTCCATGATCGTTTACAAATAACAAACCGCGTAGGTGATTACGTGCGTCAAACTTAGCGTTCGGCCCAAGCGATATGCCCGTGAGTGCCCGAGTTCGTGATTCGTGAACGCAGTGGTATGTGAATGATGTGCTCACGTCAATCAATCGCTCCACGATCGTGCTTTCTATGTCCCACAATCGATAGAACGTGAACGGTGCGCGAAGGGATGCGGGTACTGGCGAGATAGTTAATTAATTGAAATGACTAAACTGATCGAACGCGATCATCGTCGCACACGGGAAGCAGTGATATACTTCCCTTCCAGTGCCCAAGAACCCCATAATGACGTAGATTTGGTTGAAGTTGGGAAGAAAGAACGCCCACCAATTGTGCGATAAGTGATCTTAAAACGTGTACCAAGCGGTAAGAATTAAATCGATTATTTTATTAACCCTTCTGTACTCGAAAGGGTGAAACAAAACAAAAAAAGAAGCAAATGTTACAGGATTGAAGTGAAGTGATGATCGGATTTACGTAAATGGAACGATCAAACGGGTATGAGCCGAGTGTAAAAAACGAGTGTTTTTTGTATTTGTTTCCCTCTTGATCCATATATAATTCCCAAGTGTTTCATTACTCGCCCAAAAGTTATTATATCTAAAACCACAAGTGATTATTAGTGGAATCGGAAATCGATTGCAATCAGTTACGAAAAAAAAACAGAGCGGTTGTCAAAATGTCGACCAACGTCAGCAACGAAACGATTCCGGAAGAGCCCACACCAGAGACGGAGCCGCCAGTCGATGAGAATGCGGAAGAAAAGGTACGTGAAGGATGTTACTGAGGCATGGCCAATAAATATACCGGTGTGTGCGATGACCGACCACCGAACCGAGCCTTGTAAATGTTGTTGACGGGGGTTTTTTTAAGGATTACACCTTAGGGTGTAATTATCAGTTAAAAAATTGTAACAATAATCGTTGTGTTTGTTTACATTACGCGGTGATTTATTCACCTTTGGATGATCATTTTTATACAACTACTCTAAAAAAAACACATGAAAGTTTCTCGCCCTTTGGCATTGAACTCTTTTATAGCGCTATCTCGCGTAAGTATTAGAATTGAACCAATTCCTGAACCACCACCTGAACGAGGTGTAGAGTTCATTGAAGTCGTTGGATTTCGTTCCGGAAAGGTCATACACCTAGTTACGTTTTCGATTGTACGATTACTTTCGAAAGCTACTCACTGTTGGTGCAAGGATGAATGTGGAGACAATGGACACAGCATATTCGAAGGAAATGGTTCTAACACCATACCATGCTATTTATTTATTTTTGCTGAAAAAGGTCACACAAAAGGTGCTGCGCGCTTATGTTTATGACGCTTTAATCGACGACGATGAAACTTAATCGAAACACACAATTCACTTACGAGCAGCTCTCTTTGCTTAGAGAGCTCACCCATAAAGCATGTCCAGCATGACCGTAAAGTGTTAATTTATGGGACATATAAAATGTTTGCTTTACGCAAAGATAGCTCGGTTAGAAAAATACATTTCAGCGAATATGCTCATCTTTTGCACATTCTGCATACTTATAATTATGTGCAAAAGAGTGAGAGGGAGAAAAAAGGTTGCTTTTCTGAAACACAAACATTTAATCAACTGTTGAGTGAATTCCTTTTTTGTACGATCGTAAGTGTGTATAAATTAAACCAATGAATTTGTGTTTTCTATCTTATCTGTCAGCGACTAGCGACACGAGTCCTTCGCGGGGTGAAGGTCTTCTAGTCCGGCGTTAGGTCAAGTTTGCTATTCTACTGTCGCGATGCTACTTTATGGCACAAAATGCAATTATATCCACGCAGAGCCATCCACTGCAGCCGAGCAGGCACAGATTAGCATAATTCAATCCGTATCGCTGACAGTCGGATGGGCGAGCGAAATGTATTTAAATACGCGGCTGAATAACCGTCTGCGCGTCTATTCGATAAGGCACACATATTTTACATGCTAGTTGCATTAGTTCTCTACAGGTTTCTGTTCTGACGCATTCAGGACACATTTTAACGCCTTCTGCCTTCGCGGTGGGGTTTGGTGACAAATAATTTTCTTCCATAACTGTTTGCGAACTCACACAAATGTTCGCATCCATTTGCTTACGTTCAGTGCACCAGTTAACACTTTGCTTTTTCCTAATGGACCATTTAAGCGAAACTCTCTGCACACTTTAGCCACACTTACGCAGGTGGAAAGTGAAGTGATTTAGGCATTATATAATCCCTGCTTGGTGCGTGTAACGTTCGGCAGCGATCGATAATCGGTGTCGTGAAAGCATTTATACGCAATCATTAGCTGTGTTAGTCATTTGAGCAATTTCTAGTATTCTAGTACGGTGTTGTGTTTCCACCGCTGTGCTAAATGGTTTAGAACAGGTGAAGTTTAAATAAAGACGTACGTCTTATGTCTCATTAGGGACGGTTAGTGTCGTGATTGCTCGAATGCCATATTAACGAGAGAAAAGAGCGTTTACACGCTCTACTTGAAGAATTTACCTCAACAAAAAGTAACACAGGTGCACTATTCCGCTACCACGCACAACTGTTCTAAAGTGGCACTTGGGGATAAAAAAGGCTCCACCCAAGAACAATTATGGACGAATATAGCGATCAACGTTAATCGATTTTTCTTCGAGCGATTAAACCGTAAAACTGGGATAGCC
>KI422995.1:0-10697 GCA_000473375.1 Anopheles culicifacies | reverse complement strand
GGGACATGCTCCATCGAACCGTACACTCTGCAAACGCTCTAGATCGTGATCGAGCTCCACGGCAATCAACCATATCCGTCGCGTTTGTGCAAATGCATAGTCATGAGCGAATGATCGTTTTATAATCGTTCCGCGTGAGCTTGGAATGGTCAACGCACACGCAACGCTCATGGGATGTTCATTCATCAGTTGTTCAGGATGTTGGTGCCACAGGTGGGCCCGCAAACGAGCAAGCTGGACACTTGTTGCGAATGGTAAAATATGCTACATTGCTGCTTGCTGTTTTATTCCGAAACCACAATTAGCAGTACACGAAGTGTGTCTAATAGCCTGGGAATGTGTAAGAATGAGGAAGACTGTCACATTACTTTTTTTTATTTGTAGATCATCCAGACTGTGTGTATATCTAAATATGATATGCAATTAACAATGGTTGGGAGACATTTTCTGCTCTGTCACATCACTCACTTGGAAACAAATTTAAAATTTCACAAAAAAAAAACCTCTTGATATGTGATACAGACAAGCATGGTAACAGATAGCAGTGTTCTGATATCCTTAGAATTCGAATAAAAAACCACACCCGTAAACCTTTTAAATGGCCTTGACAGTTGTTCAGGCTGCCGATTAGAACGCCGTAACTCAACCAGAATCTGAAACTGTTTAAAAAACGATATGCCTGTTTTGTTTTACGATCCTTCTGTGCCCGGGGTTAACAAAAAAGGAATCAGGTTTTACTGCCCTTACGACTGCTCGCTCGCAGGGATCGCAATTCGGTTAATCTTAATGTGGTAGAAATTTAAGTGCTTCTCTCAGCGCAAAAGATGCTGGAGATGTCTCATTACACAACGCGAAGGGTGCGAAAGAATGTGGATAGCAGAAGTACGCATCCCAACGGTGGAATGTAGTCGTTAAAAGCTTGCTAAAATCATCCAACAACTCTGCTCCATCATTTTAGTTCTTCTCGCTTTTAATGATCCCCGCGCCGAGCGTTCTAATTTCAAAGCTACCTACATCAGTACAAAACAGGCAGCCGAAAAAAAATCATTATTTTAAGAACATGTTCTAACCAAAGTCGTGTCTGTTCTACCGTAAACCAACCAACCGACCGAACAAAGTCACACTAATCAAAACTTTTGGGGAGTACAAAGCGGTTGAAAGAACAAAAAAAGTGGTCCTAGGGAACTGTTTCACTTAGCTTCCTTTCACTTTTAACCAACAGTTATTGCGGGTTCTAGCAAAGGCCTGTCCGTGGCAGTTAGCAACAGGTCGCCTCCCAAAAGGCGCTACACATCCATCGAACTGGTCTGTTTTTTTTTTCGTTTCATCCCTAATTATGTTCCCTTCGCAAGTAAGCCTCGCGTGTTAAGCTATCAAGCTTCGTTGTGTAATAGCTAATATCCTGACGATGAAACTAAACCAGAATAAGACGCTTGACCTGAATGGAAGATTGATGAACTTTTATGGTGACCTTGAAGCATTCAAGGGGAAGCTTTTTTTTGGTAAACCACTCCTCTAAAGTGTTATAAATGCATTCCAAATTTGGAGTGCCTTGGGAGTATGTGAGTAAAGTGCAAACTGCAAATTTCAACACCTGGATGTTAATAAATAAGAATTATGCACTTTTGTACAGATTCCACGCATGTGGCGTAAGATACAATAACTATTTAATAAGACAGGAAGTTTTGGCTGCTAGTGCCGTTTAAAAGGATACCAATATGATCGCCCACACCTATCATGCTCATAACTTTACGATCGCTAATCGGTTTATAACACGCATACACTCTTCACTAGAGTGCAATGGAGTGCATACACAAAAAAAAAACCTCCAGTGTAAGGCTTGTTGCTAAAAGGTTTTGTGTTTTTTGTTCTCCATTATCACGTCTATTTTGGAATTCTATGTTTTGGTGGTTTTTTTCTCAACTTTTAACAAACAATCACTAAAAATGCACTTGCTGTCAATTGATGCTTCATCACGCATCTGACGTCAGAGCACAGCTCTCGTGGCATGCCGTTAGATGCTTTGTTTAAATATCTTCGCCAACCAAACCAAAGGCTAAATACGGCCAGATAATGTAAAGCCACTCGATGAAGGTGGCTAAAAACCCCCTTTTGGCAGACTGTATAGCGATCAATCGTTACAACAAAGACCGCTTCGATACGGGAGAATGCTGGTACCAGTGGGTCCGGTTGACGTCACAAGCGAAACTTTCACAGCATCACTACCCACCCGAAACCGAACCACAAACCGGGACATATTCTGACAAACGCCAAAATGAAACCCAAAGTTCCCTTGTAGTTCCTTTGCCCTGGACACCTCGGCATGAAAGGGCGTGGATAATGTTTGAAGTTCATCAATTATGTTTTCCCCGGGGTCTTTGGTCGGTGTCGGGGGCTGTCAGTCACCTGGGGGGGAGTGATTGTGCCGAAAAGCAGAAATCAATTATCCCGTGTCCAGTAAGCGTGTTCCCATCCGTGGTATTCGGTCTAAACGATTTAGTTCCTTGGAAACGATCAGATAGCCATACTGACAACTGACCACCATGGTGGTTTTTGTCGATGTCCGGTCTGTAAAAGCCGCAAGCGAGAACAGATTGCGATACTCTGCTTAACGACTTCTCGATCGTCTGATAATCGACCAACGTACAGAGTTCAAATAAGCTTTGACGTTGACCCATGTTCTGGAGGTGGATATTTTCACTTGAACGGTATCGTAGTAAATGGGCGATTTTTATGGCACCTTAAAACCCGCCGTGACAAGATACTTTGGGTCGTCGTGTTGCCGTTCTTGTCATTCCACGTGTCAAATGACGCCTAATTTGGAACTTGCTAATCTTTAATCGTACCAACAGCGGTGGATGGTACGAAGATATATTAACGTTACGATTTCCACTAATGAGCTGTGCGCTCCATAGCCGATTATTTCCGATAGGTTCTTGGTGCGTGAAATCGAGCAGGAAATTGATTGGTTGCGCATAGTTTAAACACACGTGCGCTATGTTGGTACCGTACCGAAACCGCACATTCATTCTCACGATCGTGCTCTGTTGATGCTAGAGATCATTGCACACAGCACCAGATCATCTTTATTTGATTACAAACGACACGACACGAGGGCTTGATGCTTAATAATTCATCAAAGAAAAAAAAAACAACAACTTCACACTTCATAGCAGCGCATCATCGCACGCAATTGCCCTCGAAGGACACGTCTTGTGCGTGAACCGTTCGAGCTTCACGCGGTCTGCGAGCTGTTCCTCACTAGGGTGACAGAAATTGATTTCGTGCGCGATGGGGGATGATGGTTTTAGCGGTACGGAACAGTTTACGTGTTATGTAAATACTAAGACGCATACGGCCGCAGTACGGACAATCGTTGATCGCCGGCGGAAGATTTCGTATTTCCACGCCACCGGACACAATAGGCACCCAAAAAAAAGGTTTTGGGCAAATTTAACACTAAGCTGGCGTAAAATTAAACATCTCACTCACACCGAGCGTAAGGTGAGTTCCGGTTAACAAAGGCAAACGGAACACAGTACACTCAACACCTCGAGTATGGAACGTATACAAACCAGCGCTGTCAAACAATGCATCATCATCGCATTTCGATCAAACGTACACCCCGTACGGCGGAACTATTTATTACGAGCTATACGAGCCATATTAACGAGTCGAACCAGTTGTTTGTGTTTCTGCGCTCGAACGGAAGCAAATTAGGTTCGGTCGGACCTGGCGGGTGATAAAGGCGACAGCTCTAATAAATCATTATTTTGTGATGAGTCCTACTGCTTTAAATGGCTCAATTTCTTGGACGGGGGCTAAAGCGTGGGAAATATAAGTTTCTGAGACGTGTTTGATGGATTTAAAAATAATTTAAGGCAAAAAATGACTCTTTCAAGCGATATTATCAACACTAGGTAGGAATGCTTCTAAAATCGATTAAAATTCTAAGCCGAATGAAATCATGCTTCACTTTATGGTTTTGGGAGTTTTTTTTTTGTTCGAATCCGACAGAAAAATTAACTGCGGTAATTTACCAAACAAGGAACTATTTCCCTCTTGATGCAATTTACATGATAATGCAACGATCGTACTCACTAATCGAGTTCCAGCCGTGCGTAATCTCTCGTGATCTTTTACGCGAGCGAGTACGATCATTCCGTCGTTAAAGAGACCACGTTAAGCACAGAACGACTTCCCGGTTACTATCGTACAATCGTCTCGAAAATGTGAGGAAGTGTACCTTTACGAATTGATTCCATTTCGGCACAGGTTAGATCAACACACAACACCCTTCTCCCCAAACAACAACTCCCTCCCGACTGTGTACTACCATTTGTGGCATTGCATTCAAGTCACTCGGAAGCTGTGACAGCTGTTTTTCAGTTGGCGATAAAAAAACAAACAGTACGTAAATGTACAAGTGTCAAGCATGATCTTGTGGCTGGTATGTAGCGTGCTTAGCGGTTTATTTGCTTTTGCTCGAATTGACCTTCGCATTCCCGTGCGCAGAAAGAAGCAATTTTGTCGAAACTACGACAAAAAAATTCATTAAATGAATCAAACACACACAGCCAGAGGAATTACTGGTTGGTTACTAATGCTCTACACAGTCGTGCGTAAAATGTCAATATTTGTGCGTTATTATTCAGCTTTACTGTCATTATGCTTGCGATTTGCTGGCGGTAAATATCAATTAGATGTTCAACGGTACTCTCTGTTGATGTGTGCATTCTCTATTGTGTATGATACAGGTGGTTGACATGTTGTTTAATGTTTAATTATTTTAATAAGACAAACAAAAAAAAAACTTCTCCGTGGGGTACAATATGTATTTCATCATTTGTAGCAAACCGAGTCAGTTTGGATGCTGCAGCGTTTGCTAAAAATCCATCCCCATCGCTTTTATCTAACCTGACACACTTCCATGTCCGTTTTACCGGCACACTGGGATAATCTCTCCATTATCTTTTGCGCACATATCATCTGGTCCTCCCCACTCCTAACAAAACCGAACCGAATGTCACTTTGAAACCCCATGCTTGTGACATTCATGGCAGCAAAATCTTCTTCCCCGCGCGAACGAACAAACGCGCATAAGCAATCCCTCTTGCATAAATCCCCATTCGAGCCCATTTGCAAACCAAACGATCGGGAGGAGCATGCGGTCGCACACGTTACGTCATGGGAGTGTAGCATTTGGGGAAGAAAAAACACACGCGCGCGACGCCGCCAGATGTTGCAGCGACAGCGGCGATCGGGGTGCTAATGCATATCACAGGGCGACCACCACTGCAGCAGTGTGCTCCAGTTAAATGGGCCGGCCAGTTATATGAGCGAAGCACCACCCTTGAACTTGACACGGTAGCGAATGTGGAAATTAAATTACCACAAGTCGTGCGCGCCAAAGAACCCGATTGACTGTTTCTTTTTTTTAATGCAAGCGTCGTGTTTTCCATCTTGACCCATTCATCAGCGTTTAGGTAACCGAATGTTTATTTTAAAACTAGCGCTGGAAGTAAATTAGGTCGCGTTAAGAGCTTGATCTACAACCGTTGGAAGATGAATCGAATACTGGATTAAAAGCTTTCTTTGAATCACGAACCGATATTGGTGATTTATCGATTTTCATGCACACGGAAGTAAGCGTACCGTCTCAATCAAGCTGCCACGTGGAAGTGCATCATCTCGAATGCATTTCAATTAATGCACTCCTTCACCCACTCGCATGTATGTGGATGCATGCATGCAAGTGCTGCTCGTGGTGCACGTGTTTGTAATCGTTGCGAGCCACGAATAAAGCGCACTGATAGGATACTTGAATGTCGATGGATTTCGCGATGAATTGCACGAGAATTTACAAACCGATCGACCTCGATGAGGGTGTTGCGACAGACACATGGTCGGGCAAGTAAGTAATTAGTAGTGAAGCGACAACCGTGTTTTTTTTTTTGCTTCTCTCAAAACGTTTTCCGTCAATCATGGTGGAAAATTAAAGATGATTAATTCACAGTACATTCACACATTGCAACGTGTGTAAATTCAAGAAAGAGAATGGATGCTTCAGTTACAGTTAGCCGAGATGTACAGTTCGTTGAACACTGTGCAGCGGAAAGCCTACAAACGTGTCTAAAAATACGTGGGCTAGAAAATAAGTCGCATAGTTTTGCATAATAAACACAGAATATTGGATTCAAACAGGAAGTTTGGTCTATGAGTTTGCATCCAACACATCCATCTACATCAAACATGTACCTTTTCGCGACTTTGTAGCTTCTCTATAAGGATCGTAAAGCAACAAACTCCCCAGAATTAGGTGGTTTTGTTGAACTCCTTAACGCTTCACAACTTCGGATCCGTTATCTCGCAACACTCCATCAACAAAAGCTAATGATGCTTGTGAGGCAGTGTTCATTCTGCGGCCAGAGAGATACCACACTTCGGCAAGACCTCCTGGTCAGCACCATGGACAGCTACCTGACATGAATTCACGGTACAAAGTCTTCAGCCTCACTTCAGGCGCATCTTCAAGGTTACAAAAAGGATGGAAGAATAGTGGAGGTTTGATCGATGAAAAAAATAAAACATACGGACAGCTAACAGCGAAGCTTGATACTGAGACTCAACGATGTCAATCAGGAGGTGGTTGCTTTTTATTGATTTTTTTTTCTAATTGAATGAAGTGATGTGGCGAAGCGTAGCTACCAAGAGTGACGAAGAGTTCTAGCCTGAAGTAGCACGCTACACGCACGCAACCGGCAATACAAAACCGGAACAAATAAATAGATAAACAAAGAAATCCAATCACACGCCAACAGGAGGGCTTTTGTCCAACAAGCCCTTCAGAGTGGGAAATAGTAGATCCGTTTAAAAGATAGCCACATGAGCTAACTTTGGATCTTCTGCACACATTTTGCTTTCTTAAATTATTAACTTCAATCTTATTTGTAATAAGTACAAAATATTCACAAAGTGCTGAAGTACGATAGCGTTTAGCGAACGATCGCAATTAAAAGCATGAGATCATGCGATCGTAGCCTCGGGATCCTCATCACTCATGTTGCATGTTCATCACCGTGTGTGCCCTGGTTAGGGATCGTATGTAGATTTCTTTGCCGGATTCTGGGAGGCAAGCAAATGGGACGATAACGAGCACTCGACTCCCGGATGCGAAACGACCTCCCGAAAGGTTCAACGAAACTGTGTCTCGTGATGAAGCAAATGATGACCGGCGTACGGGGAAACTGTGTCTGCTTTTACAATGTCTAATCCACCACCAGTAAAGGAGTGCATTCGTTTTCATTACGTCATGATCAATATTATTATATAATTACAAAGAAACATTTTTAGAAAATTCCCGTAAATTTGTTCAATAATTTGATTGGAAAATAAAAGTTTTATTTCATAGAAAAAAATACCAAGACTCTTCTTATGCATTCTTACAGTCACCTTCACCAACAGGATCCAATATATCATTGATTTGCTACGTGAAAAAATTACAAACGATTGTTTTGCCAACATTTGCCTTCTCGTGGTATGTAATTTTGTGTGTTGCGCTTTTTATTGCTCACTCGTTAACGCTTTTTTTCCAAAGCCTCCCCCCCATGTGCGATAGGTCATTTTTCCTCACTACATTTGCTAACGTTCTTCAAACCGAGTGTAATTATGGGCATGAGCAAATGGAACATTTATAGTGATTACATAATCAACACCTTCTTCATCTACCATACCACCTCGCTTGTGGATTGTTATCCCTAGCTGAAAGAATTTAGAAGCCAATAGTTTTTTTTACCATTGCTTTATCATGAACCAATTGATCGAACAAGGTGCGATGGTAAAAGGTCAGATAATTACACAGCAGGGTTCTAAATTTAGAATTTTCTATGGAAGTGTACGGTGAAGAACCAAGCCTCGTTTTGTGTGTGTTTGGTGGTCGGTGAACTTTCCACCCCAAAGTTCATCTACAGATCTTTGGACAACTTGGTCCGTATTTGGAAAACTCGCTTCGTCACGTCCCTCCGCGGGTAGGTCCGGGATTCGGAGCATGATCATGATTGGTTTAAATATCGATTAACCGTGAGGTAGCATATAGTTCCGGTCTTGTAATTAAAGAAATTAAAATTCCACGGAGCAGAATTGTTGTTTTAAATTGGGCGTGATTTTTTTTATTAAACCAACCATAAAAATGTGTAATCACATAGTGAGAACTAAATGAGCCTTAGTGAGATAATCTAATGAGAAAGCTTGCTGGAGAGACGTCTCATTCTCATAAGGCAAGCAACAGCTGATCAGATCCGGCTACCAATCGAGAGAATATGAGAGCAATCAATCTTAGTAAACCTCACCGTGCATACTCACTGGTTCGCTCTCACAGCATCCAACGCTGCTCACAGCATCCCAGCAGGTACGCTGAGAACTATTGGGCTTTTAGCGTCTTCTCTGCTGGCACAACTCTCCGGCATTTGCAGGCCGTGCCCCCTTTGTGTTGTAAAGCGGGTCGAATGAGCGAGCGGCAGCCGGAGAGTGTGCAAATTTATGTAACTCCCATATAACTCTACCGCCAGCATCGATCGGACTGTCAGTTTATGCACAGCCTTTGCAGGGAGTGTGCCGACACCGAAAAGTACAGTGGCGGAGTGACTAATACGAGACGCTCAGAAACACACTCGGGGGCTAGAGCACTGAAACCGAAACAGAGGGACACGATCACGGTGCTGTGTTTGCGTGTTTCACCCGTACCGAACACTTTTCGACCGGTGTGATCTGTGCGCTTTTCGTGCCAAACCAAGTGCCAGCGCGATCTTCGGCGATTCCCGCGTGCATTCAGTGTTGCGCAAGATACGATTTGCCCGCTCGTTAACGCCCGCGAAACGCCGGAACATCAGCTAGCATTCAGTGGGAAGGTCGGGCCGGAGAATTCGTGCGACGGTGCAGTTTTGAAGTTCATTTTATCAAAGCGATCAGCGAACGGGAAAGGCGCCGGCAGAAGCATCCTGGAAAACGAGATCTATCAACATCTGTAATCGATCAGTGTCCATAACTCGTGCGTCCTTGATAAAACCATCCACCAGAAGACAGTTTGAAGAAAACTGCATCACCACGTCGTCGTCGGTTGCGCAATCCTGCACAGGCTCTCTTTCAAGGACCCGCATCACCTTCCTTGTTGCAGTGGAGCAAAGCGTGATGTAATCCGGACACAGACAGCCGCCCAGGTGCTTTCCAGAAGAATCAAAAGGTACACTGGCTTTCTTCAACCTTCCTTTGGGGGTTGACCGGTCTGGCTGTGTGTGTGTGCTGCTGGGAACGCAATCATTACCACCTTAAAACCACATCAACGCACACGCATGATTCATTGCATGGCACGATAAACGTCCCCGCCCAAAGACGTCTAATACCGCACCAGACAGCGTGCGGTCGGTTGACGGTAAATGTCAATCAATTCCGCATGTGTAACCCATTTCGCTGTGCAGTATCAGCGCACACATGCAGTTGAATAATCTTGCCCTGCCGTGGTGTGATATTGGCGTAATATTGGCACAAATGCGTGTGCGGTGAAGCTGTTGCAAGCTCGGGCAAAAATTGTCGTTTCGTTGTAAAGCCGCACACAACACGAACATAATAAAGTGAGCTTCCAAAACGCGTGCGCAAAGTGCAAGTGTGAAAGTGCATCGCACAGAAAAAAACGCCAACAACCACTTTGCCACTTACACCAAGTGCACGTTTGCAGCAGCATCCAATTCGATTATGCATTGATTCATGCGCCGAAAAGGAAAATGCATTCACAACAATCCTAGCAGGAAGAGAACAATCGTTGCATGTTTGGCGTGATTTTCGATGATAAAAACCAGCTGTTTATGAACGCTTAGAGCAGTGTGTGTTTACGTGATACAACTTGGTTAGCTTTGATTTGATTTTGTACGTGCTGGGCGTGTCAGTGTGTGTGTGTGTTTTTGAAGGCAAAAAAGACATAAAACAACGACCCACCGGCACCATGAGCTTTAACACCTTTATGCAGGTAAATATATCCGTAGCGAAATTATGTAAGAAGGGCTCAATTAAGTTATTAGCACCGGAGCGGGATACGTGTACGTTACGATTTAGGGTTGGCGCAGTTTTCTCTTAGGCGTCACTAGGAGAGTCCTCCCAATGGCTGCGTATGACCTTTTCGGCTGTGGTTTAGAGCAAATAGTGCAGTAAGCAATGGATATTGTGATGTTTGTAATGATCGTAGCGAATAGCTTAAGTGCACAGGACGAATCATGTGTGTCTAATCGTTAAAAGTGTGCCTTCCGCCCGTTGATTTTAAAATTTCTTATCGTATTTAAGAGTTTGTTTTACTGAAATCATATTAGATAATCAAAATTATGCACTTTATTTTTTTGTTAACACAAGCATCTAAGTAAATTAAAGGCGAAACACACACAATGGATGATGAGTGCCTGGAAACTAGCACACATTATTAACCCATCTTGCAATCGACAGCCGACTACCGTACAATCACTCGATTGATGTGGCTTTATCACTCATCTCTGCATGCGTGTCTGTTCACTAACTCTGTGCAGACACCATTTTGCACATTGGATTCACACTTTACCACCACCCAAACCCGAGTGGAGTCGCTAGCTTTAGAGAAGCCAGAAAACAAAATAAAAATTGCATTGCCGCACAATTTGCATATGCGACCCGGCATGTAC
>AXCM01001906.1:0-35606 GCA_000473375.1 Anopheles culicifacies | reverse complement strand
TTCATAAATTCTATACATTCTTTAGACACATTTTGGAGCCGGAAAACTAGTCAGAATCGTTATTTTTCACAATCTGGTTCGACTGGTTCTCTTCAAACAAAGACATATCTTTAAGTATTAAGTATATCTGGAAACTGATATGGCAGTAGGAGTTTTCCTCTTATTTCATACAATTTTATCTATTCCAAAGCTTAACAGCAACAAAATGCTGCTTATCCATTAGATATGAAAATAAAATATTGAAAATTTGTAGAGCAAATTGAAACTGATGCATGAAGTGGTGCACTGGTGCTTCGCTTTTATGACTCCATGCTACCCTTCTATCAATTTTATATTACAAAATGGCGTAAATAAGTGAAAGAGTTGCTGAGGTTAACTCATGTTCAATTTGTGTAAGCTTTAAAAGGGTCACCCTCTCGCTCCCTCGTCCAGGGTACTCAAAACACGCAACAAATCGTCGTGTAGAAATACACTTAAAACACATACTATACTTCTGCTGGCATGTCGTTTCGCCAAGGGTTCTTCTAATGTCTTGCTCCTGCCTTTAACGCTTCCGAAACGTACCGATCGCACTCGGAAAAGCTTTCTGTCCGACATTATGCTAATGTGCATCCAGCTCGTTACCGCCGTTGTTTCACACAAGTTTACGATGACGATGCTCACGAAAAACAAACCCTCGCCGAGAGCCGTGGCACCGGTCCGGTCGTCCTGCATTTGCTAGCAACAGTGACAGTAGCTTACTGGATCCTGATGCTGTAATTACAAAATTTATCCCCAATATTCCATCGTGAGGTGGCACCGAAGACAAATCGATGGCCGCTGCAGCAGAAGTTAGATGCGTGCGTAAATGCTGATGTAGCGAACCGGCACGCTGATGTTGCTATCAGCGCTAGCGCATGCAAACGCTGCTGCTGCTGGTGGTGGGAAAGCCGAACCGAACAGGCTGAGAGTAATGTGTGGTTTTCTTTGCCATCAATTGTGCATTCACCGTGCAGTGGACCGTAGTGAAGTGAACTGTACGATACGGAAGGCGTCGCGAATCAGGCGTATATGATGCGACCCGGTCGATACGACCCGAATGCAAACTGTGTTCATGGCGTGCCCATCATGGCGTACTCAATCCTTGTTATTTGCCACATTTCGAACGAAAGCGGTCCCACCACAATCCACCATCCGATTTGTCTATGTGTGTGTGTGGGAATGCCATCATTGATGGCGCTGGTGCAGTGGTCTCTCTTTTTTTGATGTTTTTTTTTCTGATTATCGTGTCCCGTGCAAGGGCGTTTTTTTTTAGTTAATGTTGTCACCTCACCATCAATCCCAATGCCCACATACGGTAGGCGCAATGTACGGTAAAATCAGTGATCCATTAATTGTGTCATGTTTATTCTGAGATTTGTGGCCGTTCGGTGAATTGTTAAATAAACATCCCAGAACCAGCGTACACCATACAAACGCGCGTACAGTGTGGTGGGGGCGATGGGCAATGGCGTACTGAAACCCATTTGTACCGTCATTCGTGCGGCTTTTCCAGCGGAAAGCTTTAGCTACGGCGGGAGTTTTTTACTCGCTCGAATGAGAAAATCCCCAATATCATTACCGGAATTAGGGTAGGTTATGGATGGACCGATGTACCGACGATGTACATCGGCGTACTATTATGGTTGGCCGAAATTGATGCACTGCACGTCGATTTGTAGTCGTCACTTTCGGGGTAGCATGGTGTGCGTGTGAAAGCGCAGGTGATTGTAATCCAAAGCAGCGTATGTTTATTCTCCACATGGCGATGTTGGTTTGCTATTTGCTTTGCCGAACATTCAAACTGCAGAATGCATTTCCGGTGAACAGGCCGAGAGTCAATAAAAAGACACACGCACACCCAGCTGTTGGCTATTTGAAGTTGTATAAATGGTAGCAAATTTAATATCGGCATGCTTACATGATGGAGTTGACGTCCGCATGAAGTATACTAAAATAATATGTCTGTTCCTGTAAACATTGAGCCCCGCGAACAATACAAGAAAGGAATCTTCAACCACAAAATGATTCTTTATTTTTTTCGTATGTTGTTATGTACAAATAAATATCAGTGAAAAGAACGTTTATTCGTCCGTACAGACCAAGTTTATTTTTCCACCTGAAGCACTCTACGCCAGCATGCCAACGGGTTGCATTTTTGACGCCGTTTGTTAGCCGAATTGGTGGTGGCGGCGGCGCTGGAAAAATTGCAACGCGCACCATTCAACCGGAAAACGTGATCGGTTCGAAAAGATGCCACAAATTTATTGTCTCACTCACCACATACGCACACAAACATGCCGAACATGTATGAGGGTACGTGGTGCGGCCATCATCAACCCGCGTATATCGGACGACCGACCGACCGACCGACCGACTCTACGTGAGATACCGTGCGGATCTGCTGTCAGCAGCCTGCCCAGCACCAGTGCGCGTGCAGTTTCCAGCAATGAACTAGCCATGATAAAGCCATGACGGCAAGGTGGAATGCCTTTTGTCCTCGCTTCCTTCTCCCTCGCATCATCAACCACCCTGGTTCATCAGTGTACCGCCATTGTTTTGGGGGAGGAAAAACTTTGAACAAAATATTTGTTTTCAGTTGCGCTTGCACCACACATGCGATGGAACGGTTTTTTTCCGTCATAAGCTTTGGGAAAATAGGAACCACGTGTGAGTCTGTGTGTTTTTTTTTCCGCGAACAATTCAGTTTGTTCAACCCCAAAAACGGATGCAAACGTTTGATGTGTTGTGGTTAAGAAGAGAAGCAATGCGCAAAAAAAAACCCGCTCACACGTATTCGCACGTAAACGATCTCCCAGGTTTTTTTTTCGGCGGCTTTTCGTGGTCTATATTGTGTGGCACAGCGTCAGCGTGATGACGACACGGTTCCGTTGTTTGCCACAACACAAATATAGCCCTTTCGGATTAAGATTCAAATCCGTACGCTGTGGCTTTGGCTTCGGAATCTGTTACGCAATCGACCACCGCTCCGGGGGACGGCCGGGAAGGATTTATTTTGCAAGAATAATTTCCCACCATCAGCTAGGAACGAAAGGATTGGATGGGGTGGGATGAGGAGGGGAGTTGGAGTATGGTAAACCTCCCCCATCGGGACAAAACTGAAGCATTGAATTGGAAGTATTTTATCGGTTGTTGTTTTTTTGTATGTGGTCACCATCGAGAGTGGTTGGGCTTAACATTGTAAAACATTATGCTACCGTTGTTGTAAGCGGTTTATAGAGCTGTGGCAGACACAAATTGTAAAACAAAAACTTCAAACTAGATTAGAAGTTTAATGGGATGAATGAGGAAAGAGACTTTTGTTGTGAAGTATTTTAATGAACTATTGTGAGCTTCGTTGCTTTTTTGTTGTTGCGCATTTTATGTAAACGTATGTGGTTTAGAAAGAAAAAATGAAATAGACTAAAAAGAAGGATCCAATAAAAGGTATTCACTCATGTTACATGAACGTTTTTATGATTGTTAGGTTTGTGTTTTGTTTTTTGTTCGGTTTATAAAAGGGTTTAGCTTCACTGGTCTCATCAACATTTTGTGTCGAAAGTGAAAAAAGGAAGCAATCAAGGGGTTACTGTTTGGCACTAAATTAGGAAAACTGATAGGCAACATAACTAGAAAAACGCTTTTGCCAATCACCACACATCACGTCTTACACGCAATTGGTAGAACAGTTTAAACATAATTTGCTCAAAACATAAAACCAAATTAAAATCATTTAACAATTGCTGTAAAAACCATAAGGAAGCTTTATCTCTCGTCTTCGGTCGTGTCATGCCTATTGCATACCTTAGATGCGTTTACTCGACGCACACTGAGTCGAGAACTAGCACTAAAGTTGTATTATTTTTACAACCATTGTTAAACTGATGGGATCACAATGAAAATCAGGTAAATATATTGACACACACTTGTCCCACATAACTACACATTCTTAAGCATTGCATATCAGCAGCCAGCAATGGAGTATTTCTGCGAAAATTCACAGCTTAATCTTCCACCGGGCCCCGGTTTAAGTTCTCGAGAAATTAGTTGTCTGTGTATCTATGGTTCGAAGCAGTCTTCTTCGCTGGAACCGTTCAAAGAAACATGAGACTCGAAGAAGCAACATCGAAATTGAAATGGAAACTAATTAATGTTTATCTTACAATAATTAAAATTATACGGCTGAGGAATTTCGTTTAATGTCCGTCACAGGCCGCCAGACAGCCAAGCACGCAGGCAGACAGGCAGGCAGGCAGTGTGCCATCTAGCTGGTGGATGGACGAACTCACACACCGAACCCTTCGTCCCCTTCGATTGTCTGCGTCGGCTTCGGATTCACCGTCAGGATGGGTTTGTTTGCAAGGATCACAGGACGCTGGAGAGATGCTGCTACCCGCGCGAAGGATTCCATTAAATTTAACTACCGTTTTGTGCCGAGGCGAAAGACGATTGAGCGTGGCGCCTGCGATAATTGCTTCTGGAATGTTTCCGCGGACGGTGTTGTGGGGGTGAACACGATACGGCCACCGACACGGGATACGTCGGAATGCAGCATTGTCAAGCGTTATCGTAAGCCACAAATTCCAACGCTTGGCGAACGGGAAAAGTTTTCATTTTCGGTGTCCAATGTGCACTCGACGTGGGAGGAAATGTATAAATTAGCTAAAAGCTGATTGAATGTCCCGGGTGTATGCTCTGGGAGTTTCATTTTTAAATAATGCACTGCATTAAATGAGGGATAAAATTAGAAATACAGTTTGAGCATTGTGATTGTGAAGTATGCCATTAAAATTGAAGAAAAAGAAAATCGACAAACGAACCATTCGCTTGAGTTTTACAATATTCCCACACGTCATTTGCTCATAGTTTTATATACTCAACACAGAAAAATGTTCAAAAATACATATACCCCTGAAATGCTGCAATCCAACGGCACGTAGCACGCGACGCAATTCATTTGTGTGCCGATTTCGACAAAGTGAATACTGAGTAGACGGACCCGTACCACACCGTCCCGACGACAAACGATCTTTCGCGGCTGGCATCGGATCATGATGAAGTGCGGAACGTGGGCAAGAACTTTAATCTGCACCGGAAACACGAATCTTTACCATTTGCCTGTACAGTGATTTGGGAACGTGGCAAGTAATGGAAACCACTTGCGATCCCGGAAATCGTGAGCAATATTATCGTCATCAAATTGCGTTATTATTCAACTTTGGCGTTCATCCAAAAGTTTGTCCTGTGGCGTGTGCGGTTTGCTCTGGAGGCGAACATCGGCAGGCCCTTGCGTCGTTTCAGCCATTCTGGTCAACCGGCGGAACGATGCTCACACAATCGCAATGCACAATTGCACTGACGCCGTTCATGGACCGGGGGATGGTAATGTAATATTTATGCTTCATTGATTTGATTTATTGCAACCATTGCAGGACGGGTTTCGGGAAGTGGTTTTCGAAATTCATTTTCTTTTTATCCGCCCATTGTACACACACACACACTTACGTCTTCTCGCACGATTGGTGGCAGGTTGTTGGATAGAAATCGCTTAAGCGGAAATACAAGAGGTTTTCAATTTAGCACATCAACCAGTTCAAGTAGGGAAGCGTGCCTCGGTGTACAAGAAACGCAACCACTATCGGTCGCTTGAGATGATGCAAATTTATTACAGCGAAAAAGGACACACAGTGGTAATGCTTAACGGCTACCTAACAGTATGAGCCGTTGCCAGGCGTGAAGCTAATCGCATTTCATCCCAATGGTTGATAAATTAGATTGCTAGCGGAAGCTAAGGTCTAATCCGTACCGGGCTAGCCTTAGGTCGTGGGCGAACCACTCTACACCGCAGGGTGGAATGATTTTGTTGTCATCTCACACGAATTTCAGCATGTGGTGTGCGAGCGCCCGCAAGTTATGCAAATTTGCTTTCATACACATGCTCCCGAAAGCTGTGCAACGGTTGGCGCACGTATAGTCAAACCCGTTTCGGCTAACGTTGGGCTCGCTAATGGATTGAGTGTTTATGAGTTGTGTATTGCATCAGCCACGATCAGTGCGGGGGGGTTTGTATCGACAGCTTACCATATGTAGTCCGATGCGCCTTGCGAAGGCGTTGTAAAACGAGCTGTAGCCGAATGGTGGCACCAATATCATTTGGTGTAGAGTGGAAAATCCGATCTCCATAAATGGGGCAACCGTGGCCCTCGTGGTCATACCGCCGGAAACGTGTATTTAATGCGCTAAGGCATTATGGAACAATATAATTACATTGTGTTACACGCGTACGAAAATTAGCATGTACCATCCGGGGCACCATCTTCCATAAGTGGCTAGTGGTTACCGGCGCTGGTTCAAATATATCCGCGGTGTAGTTCGCGTACCGTCCAAACGGCGGTTAGTTTGGTGGTGTTGATTAAAAATACTCCCTTAGGCTATCGATAACGAGATGTTGGTTCTCGTGCCCTGTCAACAAATATGATTGACTGACCATTCCAGCCTATCGATTCATCAAACTCCATTCATCAAATCAATGGCGTACGAGTGTGCCGCTTCGTTGTAACATGCTCCGTTGCAGACGCATTGGATGGACTTGGGCAAAAACAAACCAAAAAGTGTTATCCAATTGATTTCTGGTTGTTTTTTTTAGTGTGTACATGTTGGCTTTATTCACGTGACGGGGATTACATGATCGTCGTAGCAGACACCACGAGTATGTGCTTGTGGTTTTGCAAATGAATCAACATACCAACAATGACCAGGACAAATAAAACAAAATGCACGTTACCGTTCGAACGTGAATACTAATGATGGACATTCATGGAGCAGGCGGTAAACAATCAGCGTAAAACAATTTTTGTATGATGAAAACCACATCAATCATACCTGGACACTGATTTATCAAAACCTCGTTCTCCATGTTGTGCGAATTGCCGTTGTAGTACGGGGAAAAGGGGATGAGTTTTATGCGAATTGCAAACATGGAACCGCTTTCTGGCTACTATTCGTGACATGGATTATGTGTTTAATGCCGTGCATGGAATGGGGCACAATGTTCAGTGGGCGGCAAATTTTTGAACCAATGTAATTGAAGGGATGGAATGCAGTTTGATGTTACTGCCGATGTCGATAATACGTCATGAACTTTCGTTGTGTAAAAAATTAATTCAATTTTAATTTAATAATAAAACATTATTAAAAATGGCTCATAAGTAAGATAACCGTGTAGTTTAAGCCAAGAATTAGAACACCCCATCTCTCGGAATAAGGCAGGTAAGCATTTTGGAAGGAGAGAAATGAAATATTAATTATGTTTTTACTACTGAACTCTTACAGGAGATAATCCATTCATTACGTAAAGCTGGCAGGAGGGCAATTGCGTATTGTGATTTGTTAAATAGGGTGAAGCGAAATGAGAGGGATTAGTTTTATGTTATGCAACACAGAGCCAAACTCTAGTAAAACTAGCCAATATTTAAAAAAGGGGTTTAAAAAAAATTTCTTGAATGTTTGTGTATTAACAACATTTCATCTAAGGTCAAAGACAAACTAAGGATGAACCCCTTGGGGAAGGTGACGTCATATTCAGGTGAAGAAAAACGCAATGTTATACAAATAGGTGAAGAGTTACTTGAACAAGATAATCAATTTTGAATATTCTCAATTTCTACGTAATTATAAAATACAAAGGCTCCAAGCAATGCTCTAACGGGAAACTAATATGTTATTCAAATATTCTTTTTGCGATCTCCAAAACTTGAGAATTTATTAAAATACATTATTTTTCGATCGGAAATGGGAATGTTCCACGCCAGAATTGGGTCAGCAATGATACCGATTTCAGGATGCGCACAGCAAAGTGATGCTCGTGCCAAACGTACTTTATTAATTAATCAGTAAGAATAATTAAAATGAAAAATGTAATACTATTTTGTTTGGAAGGCAAAGCACGAAATTAATCTCCCGCCCATGGCAGGGAAATTCTTTGCAACATTGGAACTGTTACCATCGCTGAGCAGGGCGCCCAACGCGCTTCTTCCTCGCTGGCTAGCTGGCTGTGTGTATACAGATAACGTGTTGGTACTCGCTCATCCACCAGAATCATCTAGCCAGAACCAAACCCAACACCCGCTCGGGTGGAAAGATGAATCGGAAGGATATTAGATAATGAATGCTGCCTGTTGACTGACTGCTGCTGCTGTTGCTGCTGCTCGGAACATGCGGCAGTCAATCCTTCGTCGGCAGCGGCAGTCAATCGTGAGGCGAGAAGAATATCGTGCCACCGTCCCTGTACGCCCTGCCGAGCTGATAGACAGATAAACCAGGCACTTTAGTGTGGTTCGAGCACGGCACGGCTGTGGAATGGATTCCGGACTGTTGTATTTCCCTGGCTACAGATCAAACGGGCTCCATGATGGAACGGTGGGATATAATAAATCTACCTGGAAATAAATTTAATTTCTTTTAATTCGCAATATCAACACGTTGCGTGTACATGGGAGCTAGAGAAAACGGTGATAGAGCAGAGCATTAATTTGATAGAAAGTTTCCCCCAGGCCGGTTCGTGGAGGAAAAGTGAATTTATGCGAGTGTCAAAATTTCTTACCGCGCACACGCTCGCTTTCTCGCCCTCCACCATTTTAGCATTATTACCTCGGGGAGTCTTTTGGGGGCGTGATGGAACAGCAAATGGAGTTATTTACAATTTAAGATCCAACGTGTTAGGGCAGCCAGCAAGCCAACGCGGGTTTAGTTCAACGCCAATGAGTTGTTGTTAGGGAGCATTTTCTCTGGGCACAGTTTGTTCTTCGCATTTCGATAATTTAGTTGCAATCCATCTCCTTCGAGAAATAGATGATAATTATTTTTGCAAATACTTATTTACGGAAGAAAATCCATTAAATTATATAGTAAACATAATGTAAAGTTTTTTAATTGTGCCTGAAGAATATTTTTCTTGTCAGCAGTAATAATATGCTCTGCATGGCAGTTTTTATGCCTTGCTGCGCTTCAGAAGAGCCGTCAACAGTTAGCGGAACCATTCAAATGGTAAATTGCTCCTCGGGTGTGAAACAAAGCGACAATGAAAAAGGACGAGCGAAACATTTTTTCCTGGTACTTCTTAATTTTTAATGATTGCACAACATTTAGCTTTTAGAGTTTTGGAGTTCTGCTCGATTCCTCTGTTTTCTTCCTTTTCGTCCATGGCCGCCCATCAGTGTGCGAGTCAACTGGCAAAGCGTGATACCACCAAGCATGCTCTCAATGGTCAAGGGCTTGGTTGTGGTGTACGGTTTTTATTTGGCTTTTTTTCCCTGCACAGAACAACCACTTTATGAGCTCCGAGCCGAGCCAAAGTGATGATTGCTCTTTCCCAGAACTGCTTTGCTAGGATTAAGGACCATTGATGATAAAATACTTGGCCACGGCTAGCAAAATAAGCAAGCGAAAAAGAAGAACTCACTCACACACGCCCAGTTCGCCATAATAAAATGCAAAATCACCTCGAAGGACAGAGATGCCCCGGTGGCAAAAACGAGAAAAGCCCGCCAGCTGGAGTAGGGGGTAAACGGCCATAATTTTTAATGGAATCATAAGCACATAGTTAACGTTCGGCCACCTCGCTGGCTGGAAGTTTTGTTTTCTTTAATTATTAGCGCTGCAGGATTTTACATTTAATTTAATTCTCTTCCACGTTTGTGCTGCGAACGTCCCGTTGGAAGACCGTTGTTGCGTTGTTGCGGCTTTATGCGTCCTTCAGTTGACCACTTTAGCCGTGCAACGGGCACGAAACTGGCCAGCACACCGGCCATGATCATCTACGTTGGTTTTGAGTTTAATTGGATGGTTAAATTGCACGCCATCACTATCAAGGGTTAAGAACGGTGCCACCGCCGGCATAAGTCACGCTCGGGTGCGTTGGTCAAGTGACCGCAAAATTAAGGTGCCGTTCTTCACGTATGGTGGTCGGCCAGTGCAAAGACGGCCGGTACCAAACTAAATTGGGCGATTAGAAAACGAAACCCCAAAACACCGTTCTCGGAGCAGCTAGCAGCAGCACCATTAGGAAAGCTTCCAAACAGTCTTGTGTAATGGACCAGAATGTAAGAGTGTGCGTGTGCTTATTTGGCGTTGGATGGTGAATGTTTCTAACACCTGAACCTAACGGGCGGTTTGGTGTCCATTTGGACGTCTGGCACCAGCCGGTAAGGATGAACAATCGACCATCATTTGTTTGTTGCTTCTCACACGCATCATAACCATGCTGGGGATCGTTTCCATGTGCCATGGTTCCTGCTTCCGGGCAGCATTCGTGAGCAATCAGAGCATCCACCCAATCGGCCCGAACGGGCTTGGAGTGTATTTTATGGGACAACAAAACTTTCGCCTCGGTTCGATCTTTTCCAAAAGGGTAAGAAGGTGTGACTATCGTATGAATGAAGTGTCCATAAATAAGTACCGACCCCCGGGGGTCGAAACGGACTACACAACGGCAGGTGCGGGTATGCAAAGGGACCTTCCAAGATGGACAGAAACAAACAGAAACGACCTATTTGTCGACTCCGACTCGTAACACGGCACACTGTGTGTGAGTGTGTGGAACGAAATGGACGGTCGGGAAGATTGGTTGAACGGTTGAAAGATTTCATTGATTGTTGAGGTTATGTTGTAGTCGTATCCCGGAAAGCGTCCGAGCTTAGCTGTCCGACAGGCGTAGAAGTGTAGTGTTGCGTACTTGCAGCAGCAGCAGCACCATATCAACTCACCATATCGGTGTGGATGGGAGCCTGGAACGATTGTCGTTGTTTGTCATCTGATGGAAATGATAGGCAATAAATTTCCGATTGCTTTTGTGAGTGGAATCTTGAGTCTCGAGCGGCATCACTTGAAACACGCCGTCACAGACAGGTTCGGCTGACCAAGAAGCCGTAGCATCTACGTGCCGTTCGGCAGATAATGGCCTAGGGTAATGGTACGGGTGTGGTTGTCACGATGAACGTTGATTAAGGGAGCGGTTTTGCTTGTGAGCCAGTTGGGGCAAGGCTGAATATGTACCGCAAGTACGCATCGGGTTTCTTTGTTCCATTGCGAACGGAAATCGGAACCATCGGACAGAAAGGATGGACGGATGGAATTCAATGAAGATACAACTAACGTACCTGGTGAGGTGTTTGTGGTTTCCGGATCATATGGTTTATTGGAGCGAGCACGCATTACTATGTGCGAATGCGAGCTGCGAAATCATACGATCTGCTTGTTCGCTTTTTCATCTTCACTCGTGTGGAGTAGTGGAGTGTGTTGATTGTTTATGATGTTATGCACATATTACCCAATGACCATTGTTGTTCGGAGCGGTGTTTACAAAACCAACGTGTCAGCTGATCGAACCTGTCAATGGGCGACATAAAATTTAAATTTATTTCATTATTATGATGCAATGCTAATAAATAAACAGGCAGGGTTGGTTTTGAAGTTTGTAAAATAATAAACACCTAGAAATTTAATACAAATAAAATATTCATCAGTACAATGTGTTTAAAGCTTTCGCTTATTAAGTTCTATTTATGGAGAGTTCGATGGAGACGCCTGGTCTTTGTGATGGAGGCGCATGGTGTTTAGTGTTTCAGTTGAATATTATTATTTTATGTGTGTTTTCCACTGTGTCTAAGACTATTAATTTTTACAAATACAAAATAGTCCAGATATTCTAGTTTTGTATAACTTGTTTTGCCATTTCGTTAGCATCCTCCTACATACGGCTCACTGTATAGACCGAACGCACTGCTTACCGCGTGCCAGCTGTTACTAATTACTTTGTTGACTATCCTAATCAAAGCTAGCACCGTTAATAGGTCCTACAGCAACACTTTTCTCCAGGTGCTCGATCGATCGAAATCTTTGAACCAGACAGCTCCGTGAAAGTCTTCCTTGCGAACCATCTTTTCTATCGTGGGTCGAACGCCACGAAGCCACCGTGTTCACGTGCACAGTAAAACGGGAAAGGTCACAAAATGGAAGGCAACTACCGTACCCCGAAAGAACGCCAAAACGTGATCTAATTCCAAAGTTCCAAACGCCGTTCCATTCGTCCCCAAACCCGGAAAGATTCACCCATTGCCTGGCATCACGTGTCCAAGGTTTGTGTGAAAGTGGGAGTATTTCCTTCCTGCAACAAAAATAAGACCAAAATGTGGTGCTCTTTTTGTCTTTCAGCATGTTTTTGTGTGTGTGTTTCCGTCCTAAATGATACGGATGTTTGATGGAATACGTCCGAGCGTCACATTCGCTCATTGCTCAGCATCTTGAACGTCGGCGTCAGTACGTATCGGACTCCATTAGGATGATGAGAAGGCCGTGGTGCGAATGGCGCATAAATAAAGATATCACGTATTACAAGTTGCCTCCCACGCTTTCCCAACCAAGTCCGATGATAAATTCGTCCAGTTCTACTCAGTCATCACGTCGGTCGGTTGTGGCACATCACCTCAACAGTTCACTCGTGCGCCTTCAAGATGGGCGGAACGTTTCTCGGAACGTTTCGCGAACAGTCTCAGCCACCAGGTGGCATTGATTAATAGAACGGGTTTCCCTCCCCCCCACTCACAGGTACGGACGTGCCGAATGATGATGTTTTGATGGCATTTATTCGCCATTTTGCACAATGGGACAATGGTACACTTTTTTCGAAGAAGAAGAAGTCCTCCGCTAATGATACGGTTGCCCACCAACACTGCGGACCGGGTTGTTGCGATTTACATACCCACGTGTGGCATTTTGCACGTTTCGGTCTTTCAATTTACTGCAACCGAAATGCTACAACATTAGCGCATAATTTTCCATTCTCATGCGAATCGATTTTGCAATTCAATTCGTTCGATTATGGGATATACTGTTAGGCAGTTTCTGTGTCGCGTGTTTTTTCTTTCTTCTGTCTTGTTAGGTCGCTCAAACCTGTTACATTCCCAAATCGCTCGTGTAACAGCTGGCAAAAGGTTGCCTGCGAAACCCTCGAAACTCGAACGAACGTTTAGGGGGCCGGTTAAGCACAGAATGGGAGGGCGAAGGAATGGCTTTCCTTTAAAGTGACAATCGGAAACTCCTTTCGTTGCGGTACCCACCAATGTTAGCGTCATTATCGTGCCTCGCTCGTTCAAATGATGCGCCCCGTAATACACGCATCCCTACACGCATCCCTTAAGATTGCCGAAAGGAAAGCGAGCATTCAAAGTGTGGAGCTGTAGAGCAGCCAGCCGTTAAGGCAACGTGCTACCTCTCTACTGCTCTTGGCATAACGAAAAAGTTCGTTCATCCTTGCAACCACAGACAAGTGTACGGGGAGGGCAAGGTGGCTCGGTGAAACGATACACGAGCGGTTGATGAAATACGCATTAAGCTTATTATAAAAACATAGAATTACGATATGCATCAGCAATTTTCCCTGTTTCAACACTTGCGCCGCGTGGCGTACAACCACACATGGGAGCAGTAGGGTGTGTGAGGTTCGTTGGGTGTAGGATTAGAGAAATGAGAAAACGGTTTCGGGTTTTTGGAGTTGGCACAGCACTCTCCCTCACACAGATAGACGTGTCCGGACACGGGTTAACTTTGAATGTTTGAATTTTCCGACAACACACCAAGAGACACCCGGCAAGGATAGGTGATGACCGGCATGCTGAAAGGATTATCATAACGGAGGACTTTGTGCTGATGTTAAGATATATCTTATCACTTCTGTTGCTGGCGTTTCAAGCGCACTTTCGAATGCTCGTAATCCGCTCTGAGGAGTGCCGGCGCTTCTAGTACGCCACCAACTGGATACGGTTGTACGGCTGACCTAGCTAGACTGCCCGGCTTCCGACACGACGCCACAGGGATGGAGGATTGAAGAGTCAAAATGGTTTAGGATCAACCCGTTGCCGTGCTTCATATCTGTCGGTTCCTTGCGAGCAGGACTGGGTGCAGAAGTTGATTCGAGAGTGTTAGTAGAATGTGTCATGCTGGTTCTTAGCCATGTAGCGATGAGCCTTTTTTCCTCCTAACAGGTTGACGGTGATGGCATGGAGAGTGAAGCATACCGAGTAGACAAAACGATGTGTAGATAAGTTATAGTTTTGCATTTTTCTCACCCATCCGTTTGATTGCTGCATGCTGGCTTAGGGGACCGGCTTGGGTTGCTGTTCTGCAAACCGGGTCCGTTACTTATGAGTGAAGCATGTTCCAACCAAACCCATACACCACTACATGACATACGGAGCAGAGTTGAAGAAAAACACGAAAGAAACACCCACCCAGATGGTTGCTTTCGAGTCCCGTGTTGGTGGTTGCTGGCAAGTTGGCAATATGCAATCTCTGCTGCCACTACGACACTGGCAACGATTATTGCAATATTGCAATGGGTGTGCAGCATCAACTGTGAACCGTGTCTGTGTTCCATCGTAAAGCGAGAAACTATCGATCATAAACGATTTTTCAAACAATCTTCAAACCGGCAAGACCCGCACCGGTGCGGTGAAATATTTGACTCAATTTGTACGACGGTGCAAAGTGCAAAAGTGCCTTCCCGCCGTCCGTACATGTGACGGAAGCAGTGCAGCAGCGTCACGTTCGAAATTGGATATGAATCTACGTTACGTCGTTCGTCGTCCGGTACTCTTCCGGTACCCCGGCAAACAACTTCCTCCACTGCCGTGTGGTTAACGAAGATGCAATTTAAATGCGTTTAAGCTGGGAAACGGATGGAAGCTAAAAGTCTTACAGGTCGCATTTTATCTGCTTACGGACGTGGCATATGTCTTCGTGATTGCGTTACGGGCAATCGTTTGTTGGCATGTGAGATGTAACGCTTGCAGCCGTTACTTAGCAGTAAGGAATTGTTTCAATTTTATGAAACATTGATTGTGACAGCAGTAGTCATGATTAGAAAGTGTTTCATTGAAATATATTACTATTTTTCTAGTACTTATAATTTTCAATCAGACTTTAAAGGAATTAATGGAACATCAATTAATTCGTGGAATAGCTCGTAATTTCATGGATTATTATTTAATTCCAAAGAACTGAGTCGATCTTTCTGGACAGTATTTCTGTGTTATATTTAGTATTCTCCAGGAAATTCAATATACTCTATTAAGAAATAATATCTCACGAATCTTCTTCATAAGTTGCACTACAACCTCGAGAAGTCTTGGTCTGTCATTTTTAACTTCCTGGATTGGTCCTGTCGTATTCTCCTCGGTCACCAAACCACTCCATCCCTGGAATAGAAAAACTATTTTCCAAGAATTGAATGCCGGCTTATGATCCCTTCTCACATACTATCCCATTTTGTTGGAGAAAAGAAACACATTGCAAGACATTGTTTAGAGAGGTGGGCTTTAATATAACCTCAGCACCAGCCATAAAACGGACATAACCAACAACTGCACGAGAAAGTTTTTCCCTACCCTGGATTACAGCGAGCAGTGACACTTTAAGATGAAAGTAGGCTTCCCGCTTGCGCTTGCAAAACCAGGCACCAGATTTAACTTCATCCCACTAAGCATAGTAGAGATTGCAATATTTACCCCAGGGCTGTGGCACTCATTACAAACTCGGTGAGGTTTTTTGGTCGCTGTTGCAAACATCTGGCAAACATCTCGCCTTGACTCGTCGTCAACCATCCAGCACAACGCACCAAGTGTGCGCGAAACAGCAAAGTGACGAAGCGTGCGCTACCACCGCAGACTGGAAGTGGTGTTGCTTAATCGAAAAGTTCATAAATGTCCTCATAAATAAAGCCCATCGTGTAGTGACTCGCACGTTGCTCCAGAGACGGAACGAATCCCGCAACAGAATGGCACGAAGATGGGTTGAATCCGGCTGCTGCCACGAGTATCAAGCGGATTTCGGTGGATTACTTCCGAAAATTAAGAGTGCCACCGGATTTAATGAGCGAACTTTTGGCCACCACTTGGCCTTGGCGTGTGAGGGTGGAAGGTTGAAGACGTCGGTGCCAGATAAATAGATGCAAGCTTATTTCCCAGCGGAGTGAAAGTTTGCTGGCCAAGTTTGTTGGGTCGGCCGGCACTGGACGTGTAAGTTTGGAACCCTTTTCTTCTCGCTAACCTTGTGATCCCTTGGGTGGTCTCTCGGGCCTTAAGAAGAAAAGAAAAGGCGGAGAGAAAACGTTTTATCTCACCAATGAATATTATAAGGCAAACACTCCGGTGAGACTTAGGGAAGGGTACGGGGTATTACCAGAGGCGCTCTTGAATCGGAATTAGTTTGCACTCGTAGCCAAAGCGTCTTATCTCTCGAGGGACACCCATTTTCTCACATTGTGGACATTTACAGGGCCATGTCCAGGAATCTTATCGGTAATAGATCGGTCAACTGTTGCCTAGGACACTTTGGAAAAGTTGTGGATCAAGGTTTGCTTATGCAAATCACTTCATCTTGAGCAAGCGTCGCTTACCTGGCATCAATTCGGGAACCATTAGCCGGTTGATTATTTTCAGTTGATGCAATGTTTAATAATGTCACCGCGCGAACAAAAGCTCAGACGCTGTGTCAACGAAAAACCCGTCGACCGATTGATGGATAGACACGGACACGTCCACCTCTTGCGATGACCTATTTTTCGTGCGAAAGCTTCATTCGGTCACCATTTGCCTACCATCCAGTAGCAGATGTTTGTCAAGTTTCGTCAAGATTGTGTCGTGTCTTAACCCCACCCCGGGTGTACCGTACCAGGAAGCACGAACGTAGAGCGTATTGCCGAGACGGACACGGACACGGTTTTTTCGTCGGGAAAAACTTATCAGATAATTGATCAACACTTGTCCTGGTTGCGCTGAACGCGCCTCAACGAAAGACATTGAGTTTGTTCCAGTTATGTTTTCTTTTTCTTCAACCCCTTTTCGCCGAAGCTTATCACACGGCCCGGAATTAGGTGCCATGTTGGTTGTTCGCCCACCCCCATGCCATGAGCATGATGGGAAAATGTTTCCTTTTTCTTACTTTTGCTTCCATTTTGACGCCTAGTGGGCAATGCAAGAAGAAGCAAAAAAAAGTTACAACGAGATTGTTGTCGACTACGGTTTGATAAGCAAACACAGCATGCATCTTCGGAGGCTGTAGAACTAGGTCGAGGGAAATCCCATCGGTACGGTTTCCTTTCCAGCATAACCACACCAAAGATCGACGACCGGTGAACGAGCGATGGCGATGATGATCAGATTAGATTTCCACCCAGCGCTTACCTTCCCGGGCGACAGGGGAAACCCAGCTTCCGCTTGAGATTGTTAACACTTTCCATTTGCCTCGCATCTGCCGTTCGTTTCGCCAAGATGTCAATACCGACCAACGGGGTTCGAGATTAACTATCAACGTGCGAAATTTTCCGTCCTGTTTTTTTTTCTTCCGGCTTGAATTGCTTTCACCGATCCTTTGTCTGTTGGTTTGCTTCACATGGTTGACGTTGGTGGTCTGTGCGATGGATTCCATTTCCACTGAAGTGTATTGAATGAAATATTTACTAAATGTCTTCAGGTTTGACCCAGGGAAATGAGAAGATGTTTTCGTAGCAAAAATAAATTGGACAACCAGCAACGCACACAACATGGATGTTTGTCACCCTGGTACCTGATCAATGATGGATACAAACACGGAGAGCATAGAATTTTTTTGTTTGTTCCTTAATCAAGCTGTTTTCGTGAAAGGAAGAGTGTTTGCGCCTTGCGGGTAGGCAATGCGTTCAGCACATTACGAAATGTTCTATGTCCCAGAATGAATTACTATTTTAAAGTAATAATTTAAATAAATTATTTAGTGAAAGGGGAAGATAAAAATAGTCTAAAAGCAACAGATTTCACTTATTTTCAACGAAAAATACTTTAATTCAATGACTTAATAACTAAACATTTTAAAAGAACCAAAAACTACATCTTAATTTCACGTGCTTCAATCCGTGCCTTTGGTCGTTAATCAGAGCTTGTGCTAGTTTTTTGCTTTACTTTCTACCTTTCCTACACTCATTATTCATCTTCAGCAGGAACGTGAAAGAAGGCCACAATGAAGGATAAAAAATACGCTTTCAGCACGAATTCTTACCATCCGATCAAAGGAACGGCGAATGAAGGCGCTTTTGGCGCCCGAGAGGCCAAGCGCGCTAAGGTACCGCATTACGATGCATGATGTACACTGCCAGGCCCTCCCCTCCTCCCCATTCCAAGGCTCATTGAAGCGGTCATTGCACTCGGCCACAAGCAGCATCACCACGAACCGCTCAAGGATTGTCCTGTCCTCTTGCATTGTTAAGTGGAAGAAAGTGCTCGAAGCGTTAGAACCGGCGTCGACCGGCCCTCGGCTGTTCCCTTCCCACCTGAAGACTGCCGTAGACGGTGTATGCAGATTGCATACCCTAAGTATTTGTTGCTTAATGTTGATTTCACTACCACAGGCAGGGCCCATTGTGTTGGTCCCATTAGCACCGCTTCTTGGGTTGTGGATTTTTAATCACAAACCTCTTTTCCTCCCTGACCCGGAACATGGACAGGTGTGAGCCCCGAAAAATAAAAGTAAGCTAAAAATTACCAAGATACTTTGTGCACGAACCAAAACAAGAAAAAAACTAAAGCATGAAAATCTCGTAACAGCAATAATTTGAGCTTGGCTTCTTTTCGTTTCGTATGCGAGCAAGACACACACACACACATGCGCGCTCAAGCACACACAAAAGCTAGTGGGAATGGGAATGCTATACTCTCCAAGGAACCAACAAAACAAAACCAAAATCGCACCCAACGACACCAGTCATCAGCAAGCGCGCCAAGATGATGCTGTGCCGTTCTGCCAAACCACCCGAAAGTGTGTTCCAAAAGGTTTTTCCATTTCCATTTTTTTTTCTCTTCCTCGTTGCCTTTCTAGAATCATTGTTCCCTATTCACTATTCGCGAAATGGAACGCTGCGTCGCTGTACCAAACAATCGGGAGGAAGGAAAAAGCGCTGGAATTACTTCATACTTCACAAAGCAGTCGAGTGCCGAAAATATCCCCACAGCACTTCCATCCATCGGAAGCATTTTAACCGTGTACGTGCAGAAATCGTATGCATTTACCGGTGGCGCATTAAAAATCATTCCGTTTGCTCGTTTTTTGGGCACTTGCTGTATTTCTGTTGTTTTTTGAAATCTTTTTAAAAAACTACAAACGCAGAAGGAAGTAACTTTGGCCGGCATGACGGGCGGACAAGGCGTTGAGATTTCTTTGTGTTTCGGCATGCTTTGCAAATCGCAAAGCGAATGAAACTCAGCGCCGAAAACGGGGCACCGTGAAGATGTGTGGTGCCGACGTGCATGACGTGGTATTCCGATGGGAGGTACGGCACGGTGAAATGTCGCTGATTGACGATACTGCCATGGCATCGAGCAAGGCGAGAAATGGCGTGATCAGCGATGCGCATCCAAATACCGGTACCATTAGTATAATTACTTTGCAAGTTAACGGCGGGGCGGTGGGAAAAAAGGTTCAATAATTTTAGGAAATAAAGTGAAAAAGGCAATGATGGATGCGGGATGGAGGTTTGCGCGAAAAATAAGGAAAAAGCCACAACATGCAGTAAGATGCACCATTGGAAATTGCAGCGAATTGTTCGCCTCTGGAGATATCATACATTCAAGAAGTACTCATAATGAACTTGTAAAGCGTGAAAATGGTATCCGTGAGGATATTCACCAAAAAACGAAATAAATACTTGTTTTCACCCTTTTTATTACAACCATTACATTAACATACTACTATTAAAAAATATTTAAAAAACCAAGTGGAGTTGAAAACAAAACTGCAAAAATGTTTGCTAATGGACTAAGGGAACTATTAGAAAAATAAATAACTGCGTGCTTATAGAATTCCAGCAAACATTTTCCATTCTGAGTTTTTATAGTTATAGCGTATTATTGAGTAATAAGTAATAATAATTGAGTTTTAATAGTTTCGAGTTTTAATAGATTTAAAATGAGTACATTGTTATCACAGTTTGATTCTGATTATTTATGTATTATAGTTAATTTAATTTATTTTTTATTCCACTTGTTTTGTAATACTCGAAGCTCGAAAACGCAAAACCCCACACTAATTTAAACGCCTGCAGCATATGCAATCTGTTAAACAAAAACGTACTGGGCTTATTTTTCTTTCTTTTTCTTTTGTTTACATTGATTTTTATCAATATATTGAGGTTTAACACAGAATATTTTGTTGTAAATAATTTATCACATCACGATGGCACAAGAATTCATGAAGCTGGTAAATAAAGAATTAAAATCATCAGAAGAAAACAAAATCGTGGTAAGCTTTCAAACGATGTTACAATTACGTTGGTGTTGGTTCCTTTGTAAGTTACCAAATAAAAGATGATAAATTGTTTAAACAGCTCGTCATCTTGAAAGTTCTTTACGATGTTCTTTATAATTAAACAGACTCCGTACTATTTAAAAACGATGCTGTTCTATGTCTTAAGATGTTATCACTTTTGTTGCGCTTCACCTCATCGATATGCACCAATAGTATGTATGCAAAACAAACCTTTAAGCAGTAATTTCCCTTCATTTCCCCCTTTCGCCATTAAATCCTACTGTACAAAAGGGTGTGTGACTATTTGCTTTCTTAAAAAAAATCCCAACAATGCCACTTAAACACACTCCAACGGTTGATATCAAATTTCCGAATCAATATTTAGATTCCCCTTTTCAATTTGTTTACACCCCAACGGATTTCAACCGACACCATGCACTATCACAGCAGCGATCTACAATCAGGCCCGTATGGTGCGTACGCGAAACACCATCACCATGGGCTAAGCACTCAGTCCAATCTAAAGTCAACAGAATTATCCCTTACTTGCCACTACTTAAGAAGCGTTGTTTAAACAAGCAGTGCGTGTGTGTGTTTGTGTTTTCCTGCACGTCTTGCATCTCTTCTGCATGCAGCTGTGGTACTGGATACAGGAATGTGAACGCTTTCTTATCCACCCATCGCGTCGCTAGGATGGGCTTTTTCTCCCCATTTATTCAACGCAATGACGCTTCTCTTAAAGCAGCAAGAAAGAAAACAATCTCCAACAAACAGCATTAAGCATTTGCCAAAGGGGCCAAAGCATCAACGAACATCCGTAACCTCTAAGGGGTGCAAAAAAAAAAACAATCGTTATTACCAGGAAAGTGTTATAAACTTTTAAAATATTCCCCTATGCTGCTTACGGTGACTGCTGCTGCATTGCAAAATGGTCCTACTCGTGTACGAACTAATCCACTAGTTTCGAGACGTAGGGAGATAGCGGGTGAGAAATGTTGACACGCGTACGGTAAAGAGCCCAAACCGAACACCACATCGCGGAAAAGCCTCGCCGGAATGCCGAATGGAAATATGCTGCGAACCAAGCATGTGACACATTTATCGTCCATCGCTTTAGTTCCCTTATTTGCGAACCAACATAGGCCGTCTTTTCGCGCGTGTGAGTGTATGTATGATGATGGGGTTGGCTTGCTGGCCCCCTTTGTGTCGCGAGAACTCCAACCACTTCGGTGCGTGCCAAACGGGAAAAAGGGAATTTTCCACCCCAAAGCGCGGTGGGCGAACAGTAGCAATTTATATCTTTTCTTTCATTCCGTGCCTTTGTTTGGCCCGGTTCGGCCATGCTCGCTGAATGGCCGTAAAGGCTCGGCGCTTGAAATTCGATTTTTTTTTTGGCTTTGCTGCCACCGATACTATAGCCCACAAAAGCTATTTACACAAGCGCAAGCATTCGGAAGCGAATTTTCATAGATGCACATAAAATTGTAGAATAAACGTTGGCATTCGCCCATTTTTCGTGCCATTCTCTTCACGGCGAACGAGAAGGGGTGGTTCATTTTGGTGACGTTTTGTCTCACCTTTCAGTGTGTGTGTGTGTGTTTTTTTTTGTTCAGCATCATAAAAAAGCCACCATCGTACCCGACAACGATCATCGTCCGTATGTTCGATCAGCTCGATCGATTGTGTGATCAACTGGCAGTGAGTGTACCGATACCGGTACCCAAGGCGACGGTTACCTTTTGGAAATTGAATAATATTATTTCTGTGACAGCATGATGGACAGATTGTTGACGTACACGGGGCACAAAGCACACGCAAATGGTAAATATGGGACGGAATGCTAAACCGAAGAAACGTCCAACAGCCAGCGACCGTAATAAAAACGAACTCCTCTGCAACGTTCAGGAAGCGTTTTAGAGCTTTTTGGAAGGAGTTTAGCTAGCTCGTAGTCGTTTCTATTTTTTTTGTCCCGCAGTGCAACCTTCCAGCTGTTTAGTTTTTGACGAACGGTCCAGAAAATGTGCCACGCGGGCAGAGAGTTTAAACTGTGTGTCTGGCCTTATCTAAATAGACGCGCACAAAAGATGAGCAGAACTGATGGCATGCCGAAGGCTTTTCCCGCTTCCTATTAAAGCAAACAGACAGACGGGCCAGGCCCGTCCCTCTTCAATGTGCAAAAGGCAGGCAAACGAATCCGAATGCCGGTGAGATGGAGTAAATTTGACGATGTTTTTAAAAATTGATGACACACGAGAAAAAGTCAACTCACCGCTAGCCGTGGATGGTGGGTGCGGTTTATGCCTAAATTCCCAATCCAACACGTGAGGGGTGGAGAGAAAAATGCAGGAAAGCAGCAAATTTTACGGCACATCGGTCCGCGTATCAGTCATACAAAACCGACAAAAGAAAGCCAGTTTTATTTCTTCCAGGAAACATATCAAATTTCTCAAAATTACCATCGAACGCATCCGTGAGCTACTCGTGATCGGTCGGAATTGCGCGTATTTTACAGTTTGCCGAAATAAGAAAAGGGTGGAATGTAAAACCACACTCACACACACACACTTCAAAATGGGTGCAAATTTTGAGCAAATACCACGAATTGGTTTCAAACTCATGATGCGTAAAGTTTCTGCTCAGCTTTTCTGTTTTCCTTTTTTCTTCCTCGGCGCCGGAAAAGCGAAATGTAACCATTCAATAAAACAGCCATAAAACGTCGCATGAGAAGTTTTGATTTTTCACGTCTCCCCTCCCACATTTGCCTCCCTTTCTTATCCCTTTTTTTGGCATCACAGCAGTGAGGGCAAATGTTGTTTCGAGCACATAAAACGTTAACGGTTTCACGCAAAATTTGCATCCACCCAGAACGCAACCGAAGAAAGATTGAAGGAGCCCCATGAATATTGTAATGAGCCTAGCGTTTCGAGAAACTTTACACTGGCAGGTAGTGATGGTAGGAGACGGAGGAGTTGGAGGGGGGGGGGGGGCAAGGAAAGGCTTTTCCATTCGGTTTGTGTGGCTTGTGAATATGGAGCAATGATTATGCAATTAAAGCCAAACACAAATGGAGACGAAAAAAAAAAACTAACGCTTTCCTTACCCGGCCCGCCTGTTGACATGATGGAAAGCTTACCATATTCCTGAGGCTAACGAGAAGCACTTAAAAGCAGACAGAAGCATCAGTTCTAAAACCGCTTACAAAACGGGGGGGGAGGAAACTGCAACCACTGTAAGTGCAGCCAGGAAAATGGCACACAGTAGTCACATTTAAAAGAAAATTATACATTCATGAACTCCCCGCAAACGGAAAAAGCTCAACTCACGAACCCATTTTTCTCATATCGAAGCACAGTAACGTAAACATTTCATCAAAAAAAGGACAACACAATCCGCTATCATCTCTCGGCTTGGTGCCGACCCTGGACTTCCCCACGGAGGAAGTGTTGTGCGCGTCACACTTCACTGCAAGTGTGCGATTAGTTGTGACGTGTGAAGCGAGTTGAAGTGAAAACTAATTATTTAATGGAATGAAGTCCTCGTTGTTGTATTTGAGTGGGTTGAGGTAAAAAAACAAAAAAAAAACAGAAACGCACACATGGAAACTAACAACATTGAACTAATGTGTGAAGGTTTTCAGCGATGGATGAAGCCCCCTGCTGCCTAGAAAACTTTTCAGAAGTACGTAAATAGCACCCGTCGCCATACACATACACCTTGTTTGTGGCTAGCGCATAACGATTCACGTGCCCACATGCTCGTAAACAACCTACCCGCGAAGATGAAAATGAGTTCCCAACCCCGCACGAGGTTGCGGCTGGGGGGTGGGGGAGGGGGGCTGTGATCATGGTGAGTGGCTTCATTTTGTCTTCTTGCTACGGTAAGGGACGAGTTCAGCCGACACGTGTGCTGACGTTCTTATGTGACGTTCCCCCCTTTTGATCCAGCCACCAGGAAAGAGCGAAAGGGTAATAAAATGCAGCCCCGGCGCTGGGTGGAGCGGGGAACGCGATCTTTGCTGTGCCGCTGCAACGAACCAACCTACAAAGTCAAAGATTGATCCCGGGTACGGCACAAAAGGTCAGGAGGTTGGGATGCGGGTTTGAACGCGCGAAGTGACGACGATGATTTGCTAATACATTGCCACAACGTGCGGAAGCGAACGTTTCCCTTCACCGGAAAGTGGCGGAAGTGAAAACTTTCCTGCGGATGGGCGGATGCAGAAAAAGAAAACGCTGAACCGGGATGTACGTGTGCTAATGAAAATTCCTGTGCCGGTATATTTTATTCAACGCGGGCAGAACCGTACCATGCTTTATGGATGGTGTTTGGTGTTTTCGGATGTGTTCCCAGGTACACTTTACAGTGGCCAGCAGCTACGCTCGGTACGGTGCGGCTGCTTAATGCTTCGCTGATGGTGAGCAACGTCACCGGTGACCGACCGACGCAGCAGCCATTGTGGAGACGGTTTGATTACGATAGTTATGGTAATGATGAGCACCGGGAACCATAATGGAACGCGCCGTGATAAGGGATAGCAAAGCGAGAGAATGGAAGGCACATGTGCCAGTGCGTGTGTTTGAGTGGGTTTGTGTGTGAGTGCGTGCCCAAGTGCGTTTTTATGACGCGACAAATAATAGCTAGTAAAGGGAGGTACCATAACCGTTTACAGCTCAGGGTTGTATTATTAAACGATAGCACAGTAGCATAAGGCCGCCGACGCAAAGATGACGAAGGTGTTGTTGGGTATCATGCTCATGCTTAAAGCATTCCAATGAGAGGTTTTGTGAACTTTAATACGGTAAAATCAAAATTGTGCAAAGAAAATGATTTACTTTCGTAAACAAAACACTAACCGAAATCGTGTTTATTTTATATTGAAAATCAGAGCTCATTGGTTTTATAGATGAATGATAATAATTTCCGCAAATGAATCTAATTATAATCAGCATTCATCCATTGCGACTGAACTACGCTGTGTATCAAGTGTTTTAGTTTAAAATAGGATATAAAAATCAACAATAATGTTCTATCTCACTTAAGCATCTTTCACCGTGATTTGTTTGATACCATGTCTATAACAAAATCTCAAAAGAACACAAAAAATCGGTCAAAGAGCTTGAATTTGGCTCAATAAATTAATAAAAATCATTTTAAAGATAAATCTTATGAAGAAAATGAGCTCTTAAGACATCTAAGGCATCAACGAAAGACGAAAAAAAAAAACATATCGCCGTATGGGTTTTAATAAAAAATTCCATTTGAATGAGGAAAAATACGTGTTAATTAATTTCCTCTAAAGCTTAAAAAAATGATTACGATACGCCCCAAAATTATTTAAATAATTATTTCTTACTAATTAGAGCGGGATTTGAAAAGGCTTAAGGGGGTTTAGTTTCCACACTATATTTAAGTTGCGTTACTGCGTATGTAGATGAAAGCTAATGCGAACAATAAGAGCTGCGTTGTTATCACGTCAATTTACTACGATAAACAAAAGCATCGTAATTCTAAGCTGAAGATGCGCGTACAGTAAAGATACGCGGGTAAGGCGTATTTTGTTTTGTTAAGCCCCGTAAACAACGCCTCGTCTGAATTGATGCATAGAACACACTTTACTAATAGCACCACCCAAGAAGGAACAGAAAACGTGACTACCGATGGAAAGACCGAATAAACTGGATGCATCTGGTAAAGCCCATCCATCGCTCGGTGTAAATCGAAGCTGGCGAGACACTGTACTGTGCTTTTTTGCGCGCCAAGTTTTCATGCGAAAAGAAAATGTGTAACCATCTCATTGCAGTGCGATAATACAAAGCGACTTCATTGCAGCGCCAACAGCGCTTTTGGGCATTAGTAAAAAGGGACCACAAAAAAAAAACAGAACGCCCACCTACCGGTAGCCGAATATTGCCCGCAGCAACAGGGACAAGCGAACGCAAAATCGCCAGATAAAGCCATTTTATACATCGCGATAAGCTGGAAGGGAAAAATCCAGTTAAAAAGTTAATAAATAATTCAGCAAACGAAAGAAACGGCAACCGTGTGAGGGTTTGGAATTTCCATATTGCCGAGTGTCTTCACCGCCCGGTACCGGGCGCCCTTTGCGCTTCGCTGTGAAGTGGTTTGAAAGGCGACAAAATGGGACGAAATTAACTTCTGCTTTTGAAGTCACACAGTTCCCGCCGGACGCGGTGCAGGCGCTTCCCCACGGTACGCGCCGTTCGCGAATTAATGCAAGAACGTAAAAAGGATCCCTCCGTGATGAGTACCAGCCTCGGATGGGGGAGTTTCACTCTAAAAAGAGAGAAAGAAGGAGAGAGAGAGGGAGAGAGCAACCGAAACTGTAAAAATGCACCATCCCCTGGGGCAGGGCTTCGTGCCGACCGTTTGATCTTCTCATCCTGTCACATGCGGCTAATTCCATCGTACCCATCCCAAACCGCGCTACGAAATCCCAACAATGGTTCCACCGGACAGGAGGAAGCATTTCGCAAGGAGCGGTTATGGTTAAAACTCCATGTTGAAGTGAAGCAGATTTTTTTTTCGTTTTTGTTCCTGCCGCTCTTTTATGCTTAATCCATGTGTCATCCCCAACGCGTTGGGAGTTTTAAAGGTGAGTGTGTGTGTGTGTGAATGTGTTCCTAAGCGAGCTTGTGGAGAGATTAAACCCTCGCATCGGGTCAAATGGATGTGTCCGCCTTGATGGGTGCTACTGGCTGGTGGACAATTCATACATCAATCTATTGCCCACAAATGGCGTCGGTTGGCAGTAGCGCGGTGAATGCTATTTAAATCTTGTATAAAACGTTTCTATCTATCGTTATGGCTAGGAAGCTTTTCCAACCGGTTTTTTTTTTCGGTGATCCGCATTGAAATAAAAACATAAAAATAGCTTGTATCTGTTATGTTTGAAAAAAAATGGCTTGTTAAGCATTCGTCTGCTAAATAAAAATGAAACACACACCGACCGACCGAGAAACGCGCTCATTTTGGAACAAACAATTTTAATGTGCACCGGTGAAGGACGTTAAGGAATTTTTACATGATACATTGTAAAGGGGTTCCCTGTGAGGAATATTTCGTCGTCGAAACATGCAAAATATGTAGCCAGTAATGCGATGATAGCTTGAGCATGAGTAAAACAAGGATGGGAAAACAGATCTCGTGCTTATGCAATTTGCAAAGACATTCAGACTCGTTTGAGGGGAAAACAGTTTCTAATGGAAACTTATAACCCCACCAAAAAGTAATATCTACACAAGTCCTTTGAAAAAGTAAAAGAATCGTGTAAAAAAGAGAATAAAGCACCCAATCACCCATTGGTAGCTAAATAAACGCTTGAGGCGACTAAAGCCAGAGTGCAATCTACACTTGAGCTTCAATTTTATGTCTAAAAATTAGTCATTTTGGAAGCCTGTACAAGATGTGCAAAATGACGTTTCAGATCACTTTTGATGACTTTAACTATTTAAATATTTTGCAACAGATCCGATAGCAACTTAATTTTACCACAAACAGATAATTTTAACTCACTTTGACAGTTTAGTTCATTTTGCGAATTCAAAACCGGCTTTAGGGGCCACCTAAATGATAGATATCTAACAAGCCTTGTAATGAGAGGTAATTCCCATGTTGTTCACAGCTCTTCTTTCCTCGCTGGAGCGATGAATTGTCACTACGAGTAAGCTACCATACTCCATGTGGACGCGTCGTGTCGCTGCTCGCCGATACGCCTCGGTTCACATCTAAGCATATGTTTTTAATGAAACGATTTTTCTTTTAATTTCCCTACACATGCTGTTGCCAGTGAACCGTCCGCTGCTTCCATTGCACTTTCTCCTGAGTGTGTGTATTTTTTTATCGCACGGCTATGCCTTTTGGTGTCAGAATCAGTGTCTGTCGTTTGAAAGGCTTGCTGCGTTGCACGAGCCTATCCGCTGCGACAGTTGCATCCCAGCGACGATGGTGGTGAATTCGATTGGTGCTGTCCTGTCGCGTGCTGTCGATCGTAGCCAGCTCGTACAGAATCGCTGGAATCCGTACACGGCCAGCGGGTTAGAACCGACCATGCCGCTAGCACCCGGGTACGGTTCACCGTACGACGTATCGCCCGGTGCATCGTATTACGCGGCCCATCCAATGCACCATCCGGTCCATTCGCTTGTTGCTGCCGGCGATGGATCGCAAGGATACGGCATGAAGTTTAGCTCGTCGGGTGACGGGTACGGTGGCAGCGCCCACGGCAGCTCCGGCGGATACGATTACCATCCTCCACCGCCCCCACATCCACCGCCCCATCCGTCACCGCCGCCTTCCATCATCCATTCGCTTCCTCCGCTGTGGCCGGCCCCATCCCACGGCAAATCGGGCAAAGGCAAAGGGGCGGCCCTGTCCGCACTGACCCTGTTGGCGTTTCTCTACTTTCTCAACCTGCTGCAAAGCTGCCTCAAGGAACACATGGAAACAATGAACCCGACCGTAATGGTCATGACGGCCGGTGCAACACGGCGCAAGGATATTGCTGCGAGCCTCGAACAAAGTTCCGCCTCGGTTGAGGATGCACCCCGCGAAGGATCCAACATGGACAGTACGGATGCGGACGCTATCGAGCGGTACGAAGGGGTGTCCCATCGGTACCAGCTGCTGACGAGCTCCAATGGCACCAGGAACCCATTCGGGCAATCGAAACGCCCGAACCGTCCATCAGCGACACAAACGCGCAAAAAGCAACCCACCACCGATGGTTACTCGTCGAAGCGGAAGCCATCGGTGCAATACACCGGAAGTGATTGGTACGATCGTAACTGAGCACGAAAAAGATTCCGAAGCCGATAAGTGAAAAACTTGCTAAAACAATAAATAAATATCAACTGCTGGTGAGTGGTGGTGATGGTGCTAGTGTTAGTTTTGGAAAATTGATTATGGTAGTGAGCGGGGAACACACACTGTAGGGTGCATTTTACGAGCCAGCTAATTTTCTCCCGTAGTGCAGTCAAACAAGGAAAGTGTAAACAATGGCACCTCGTTGCTGGACACCCTGGCAAGTGTACCGAGGGTATGGGAAGCGCGAGAGACGGAGATAATTTATGAACAGAGTTCAGCTCTGGTGTTGCGAGCTGTTTGAAAGTGCTAGAAATGGAGGTAACAACGAACACATCCCGCCCGTTAGATAACAGCGTAAAGTAGACTGGAAGGAAAGTTTTTCGATTAAGACGTTCCCACCGTCCTGTGGAGGTTGCATAATGAATACTAAATTTAAATAAGCGATACAGCAAAAAAAAACCTCATGCTGCAGAAATAATTGTTTCTGGATAGTTTTGTTCCATGTCGCACGGAGCAGGCATGATGTTACCGACACAGAAAAAAAAAAATCTAAACTACTGCAGTTACTCCACAACTCCTGTATGTTGCCCTTTTTCTCCAGCATCACAACTACAACTGATGCCGTATAAAACAATATCCCGCCCGTGGATCGATCGCTAATTGCTAGCATCCGATCGATTGACGATTGAAACCGTGTGCTGTGCTATTGACTTTCAAATGCAGCCCACCCTAATTATGCTCCACGGGAGGCGCACACTAACTGCACGTGTGCGTCCCTGTGTCAACGCGAGACAACGGCAGCTTCTGCTGCGCTTTTCACCGCTTCATGACCGCTAATAATAATTTAGATCATTATCCCGGTTGCGACAGTGAAGGGAACCGGCCGACTCCAATACGGCACAGGTCAAAACCTCATCCACACACTGGGGTCATTAATTTATGAGGTGATATTTACATTTATAGTGCAGTTGTTGATTAATATTTATTGTAGTCTCATTAGCATTTCCATATTAATTACTCTCCGGAGTGTCGCTGTTTAGCAGGAGGCGGACAAGCGCAACTGTGTTTAGAGCGGTGCCTCCATAGTGTTGATCTTCCGTTGTGTGTTCCGCGTGCGTCGGGGGCATGATAACCGTCAGACACATGCACTATGCAATTGGTTTTCGAATGCATCGATGAATGGTTCGTAGTGTGGAAGTCGCGATGCAAAAGTTTCGGTCAATTTGTGACCCAGTTAGGTTGCGCTCGTTGGACGGAATGTTTGCTTGTTTTACATAAATATGAATATACGCACGCGGTAAGCTCCATCAACAAGTATTATTGACAGTTGCGCAAGTTATATTTATCAGACGCATCGATAGAGTATAATTGCTTTTGCGGGTATTTGAATTTAATAAAATGGATAACATTAATTCAAGATATGTTTTTATTATTTAAATTAAAAAAAATATTTTAATGCACAAAAACAAAAAAATACTAAAAAAAGGAATCTACACTACAAGATTATAGTAAAACTACTTGGAGAAATTCGACATTTAAAAAAATACATAAATTGCACAAATTTTAAAATTCCAAAGTGATGTGACTGAGTGAGTGAAAGTGATGTGACATTAAAGAATCAATAATAAAACCAAAGTTTGAAAAGGCATTTCTTTGACATTATAATAGATGCTCGGCATATTGATGTCCTTTGTTCTGGTCCTGGTCTCATCAATACCCAGTCGAAGTGGCTTGCCTTCGTTTAGCAAACTCATTTGAGTAGTGTAACACGTTCAAGTCATGTGTCACGTTCAGCACGAGGTGTAGAGGAGCATGTGGATGACTAAACGGAGGTTCATGAAAGGGGTTTGTTGACCTTGCCATGCTTTCTTACAGACGTGCTCAGTACAACGGGCCAGGAAAGAAAAAGAAGAAGAAGAACACATTTGAAATCTCTGTCTTTAAATAAACTGAGTTAAGTCTAAATGAGTTGCACTGGATTGATCTCTTTTGTAGAGATTCAATTACCTTGGTCCACTAATGTCACCTGCCCTTATTACTGTACAAGGTGTTTTCTTTTTCGGACTAAAATTATTGGAACGAGGCACAAGACAAGACCATTGGTGGGATTACTTACATTAGTCTAGTTAAGGCCTCTACAATTATTACGATCAGATTTCAGATTAACAAGACATCACACAAGAGACTCTTTCGTCCATGCAGATATGAACATGACGGTTACCCAGGTAAAATATCTTTTAAGATATTAATTTAGAAAAACGCTAGATTATGTAGTATTTTGTATCAGTTGTTTAGATTTTCAGGTTTTTTGGGGCATGTATTACATTATTTCATGTGCTTAGGGTCGCCATCAACACAACTTAGTGAGGAATTGGGGCGGCAATTAACAGTTCACAATATGTCCTCCTCTTGGAGTACAATTGAAAGTACTCAACTAGAATCTATGATTCATGTAACTTGGAAAGAGTTTGCACAACTGGCTTTCAGAATCAAGGCCACCGAGCCGCCTCACTTCTAGTCAGTTAACCATGTGGTAAAGTAGGCTGAGAGCTCTGCGTCACTCATTCATTCTTACTGGCTAAACCAAATACACAAACCAGGAACAAATGTAAACAATGGCAGGAATAAGCACAGAACCTGATGAAACAAAAAGCAGATAGAAATCCGATTGGTAAAACATTCTCATAAATATGCAATAATTAAATAATTCAAACGCTCCTAACGCATCGTCCCGCTAAGGCTAGTTACACAAACCTGCCGATTACCTAGCGCGGTCCATGACATTCCGGTTGCACTAAATTAGGCACATTACTAATAGAATCATCGATCACCATCCATTTTACGGTCCGTGGGTTTGCCGTGTAATCGGCCCCACACTCAAAAGTGCCCACCACCTGTATTGTCCAGACAACCACTTTCCTGTCCAGACTCGTAATAGCCCTCGAGGACTAGAAGTTTAATTGAGTGAAATTGATTCGGTGAGGCATGTAAATACACATAAATACCGGACGGAATGAAGGAAACAAAAAGGAACACACTCACAAAACAAAAAAGGACATTACAGTATACGCAGCACGGCTGAGTCAGAATGCCCGTCCGGGAGTGTCTGCCCGTAGTTCACCGTGATAAACCATGCTGTCGCAGGGCCGTGTTCGGTGAACAGTTTGGTGCTTGCTGCAAGAAAACGCCACAAATATAACGTGACACGGTGGGTGGCGTGGGTGGGATGGGCGCAGCGGGTTCAGTTTTCTTATCTCGCCCTTACAGAACTTCAATGTACAACGGTTGTAAGGGTAAATAGTTCCAGCCGGGACGAAGGAAAGGGGCCTTCGAGACGAGATTGCCTTCCACGCTCACCATACTGACCAGTTGGAAAAACGTTAGCCCCGAGAGCATGCGGCAGAGGGGAAAGAAAACGACTCCACAGCAAGAGTGTGCCAATTCCCTGCTCGGTCGTAAGATTTGGCACAAGGGCAAGGGTAATCGGCAGCAACCGGACCGGGACGAAAAACATTAATTGTTTTCATTTACCTACTCGACCGTCCAGGCCCGAGATCCAGGCCACCAGCCACCCATTCCCATTTCCGACGGCGAGTAAAACTTTCTTGCGGTCATGTTCGGTACCGTTCTTGCTGCAAAAGTTGTTCTTGCACAGTGGCTTCAGCTCGGGCGAATGAACCGGAGGAGGTATGAACGATCCCGATGGACAGTAAACACTAAATAAATGGCACGAGCCCTTCGACTTTGCTGCTAGTTGCTTCGATGACTTCGTTGACACAGTCTCGGGCGTTGGAGGATGGACAAAGTAAGACATTCAACAAACAGAGAAAAAAGTGAGACTCAGGAACATGCTTTTTAATGCACTTGTGCACCGTGGGAGTTGGGAGGAAGTTTCACATAAACTGTAGAGCCCATTAAATCTTTAAAGTTCCCTTTTTGTTGCTATTCTTGAGTAAGTACAGTGAAATTACCTGTAAGACGATAATTATTGCTTGTAAAATTTATCACCAGACAAAACTGTAAAGACAAGCGAAATATATATTTGTTTTCGAATAAGCGGCACCGTCAGAACCAGCTTGTATAGAGTTTCGTACAATGTTTGTAAGACATTTCATTACTTTTTTTGTGTTGTTTTAGTACAACGAGTTGGTGCTCTTGGGCTCGATAATTATTATAGTTTTAGGTACTATAAATTAAAACATCGGTATTCAAAAATTCCAATACATCTCATAAAACTCGTGAGAGAGAATTAACTCGTAACAAACTTCCAATTGCCACTAAATCACAACGTACGGATAAAGAAGAACAGTACATCCCAAAATCGAGCGTGAGATACGGTGAAGAAGCCAAAAAAGCATAAATCATGCATCGAAAGAAATGCAGCAGGAAAAGGAAAATCGTTGTCTAAAGGAAGGAAAACCCATCTTGAGCGAAACTCGTTGGAGAAAGTCGACAGCCCTTAGGTCTCTTGGGCTTCTGCATTGCAAGCGAGAAAGTGCTCCTATAAACGCAAGCTCCCAGCCCAGATGCAGAGTGGGAAACCAGATTGGAGAAATACCGAAACGTGCCCAGCCAAGTGCAATGACGAATGAAAGCGAAGCGCAAGATCAAGACAAGCACACGACGATCCCGGGGTAAAATCGCACACAATCCGTACGGCGGAAGGTACCGGGTGCCCGACTATGGCCGACCGACTGCGGTAGCATAATGAACCGCCGGAACATATTTTCCGCTACACTAATCGAGTGCAGCTGCACACTTCATTCCGGCACTGGAGAACCAAGCGCAAACTGCTGACTGATGTATTCTGTTGGGACTTTTTTTTTGTTGTTGCTTCCTCTGTTCTTCTTCCAGAAAGCTCACAATCAAAGGAAAGACATCGGATGGCCGGCACTGTACCGTTTTGTGTTGAAATTTTTTGGCCGAGTAAATGCTTAGATCTCCGCATGAAAATGGCAGGTTTCCGTTTGCATTCGCCTTACCATGGGAAAGGTTTTCAAAAATCGGCCATATACGGGGTGCGTGGATGTGTGGAAGGGAGCGCGGGAGCTTTCCTTCCGGTAAGTGTATCATATTTAAATATATCTGAACGTACACCTCATGCCAACAGCTTTCGGTGATGTCTTGACGGCCGGCCGGCTTCCCTGGCTAGTGAGCTGGTATACGAAGCGTTGGAAAAATAGAAACGACTTAAAAGCTTTTCGACTGGCGGACTTTGATGCAGGCCACAGATTTGGCTATGGCAGCAAAGAAGTGCTCAACAAAGCAGAAAGAACACGATTCATGAACGCAGCTCGAAAGAGACAGCCAGCGGGAGGAAGAGAGAATAGTAAACGTTAGCAGTGCTGTGACGTTTTGGATATTTCAGTGTCAGTGTTTGAATATTGCTCTCTGATCCCGAAAAGGTAATCCGCGTTTCTTTTAAGGGCAATTTTCGTACAAGTGTTTCTTCACTTAAAATGCTCTGCCGGTTGTGCAGCAAACTGAAATGCAGCGCGCTGTGGCAGTGAAACGATTCTCCTTCATTTTTCATACTAATTAAAACTTTCGTTAAAACGCAAACGTTCGTTCGCTTTTTGCCTCTCTTGGGACAATTTTAAGCAACATTTCGGTGCTTCTCATTAGACACTGTTGACAATGCTTATCTTGATGAATGGCACAGAATGGTCGGTTAGTAACGAGCGTTAAACATAATTCAACTACACAAATACACAGCTTATCGCATAAGCGCTGTGCACGGTTTAAATGGGACCCGGAAATATTGCCCAGCTACTTGATGTAATTTAACTTTTACAGCTAGCCAAGATGATGTCAAGATAAAACTCAATGTCAGCGAACTGTCCCGCCCAAAAACAGCATCCGGTCGGTACCCACCGGCAACTCCGATAAGGTGTCGTCCATTAATTACGTAACGCTTGAAGGGTTCTCTCTAGCGTTACTTTTTGTTACAGAGGGGGAAGGGGGTGGGGGGATGTTCGTTCCACTTTGTGTTACGTAACATAAATTAACCATATGCCATCAAACTGGATGATTCATAGCTTTTACCGATAAAGGGTTGAATAAAAAGTTATTCAGTTTCCTCGTCGAAACGTCTCCTGTATATCTAAGAAAGATCCCATGTTTTGCTTGTGAGCACGAGCAAGTTCAATTCCTGTCACCAGAAGTGCCAAACAGTCATTCGAACCTTTTGCTTTACTAAAAGCAAACTGGGTATCTGAAAGAAGGTTGCTACTTCCAAACCATTCTTCCAAATGGAAAAGAATCATTCTTTCAAAAAGTTTCCTCAGACTGGACAGTAGAGATATTTGGCGATATGAGTCGTGTCTTGATGGCGGTTTGCCAGGCTTCAAAATGGTGACAACATTCACTTCTCTCCATTCTCGCGGGACGATGTTGAGTTCTAACATATTGTTGAATATTCTCAGCAATCGTTTCTT